>BMAO01016813.1:0-115299 GCA_019973975.1 Trichonephila clavata
AGTGTTATTCACACTATCAATTTAAAACTTTATTCTAATAATTTTTAACACTTGTTTTAATTCTAAAATTTTGTTTTCATAATTTTCGGTCAATATTTCTCACACAAAATGTATTGAATTATATTCAAAATGTAATTCTTCACAATGATGCAACAAATAATCACTGAAATCAAACCTATGAAAAAGTTATACTTTACTTTTATAGGAATTTTTGCTATCTTATACAAATAAGCATTTGTCCCGGAAGACAAGTTCTACATTACGGTAACTATCTCACACTCTATTTAAACATTAAGCTGTTGTCTCTAAGGATTAAAAACTAGCGTTTGTTCTTTTAAATATTAGTTCTTGGAAACAAGAGATCAAATATACTAATTAATCACTAAAACCCTTGTTGATATGGTGATAATTAACTTTCTATAAAGTTTTTTTTTAATCATACAGTAACTGTTTTTCATTTCACACATTAACATTCTGCAAATTAATAATCAACACTTTTTTTCATACTGTTTATACTACTCTGAATTAGAATAGAAACTTCAAATTATTTTCGGTAGGTATATCACCGTGCAGCTATTACCTAATCAGTGAAAACACTCGATATAAAAAAGCAATTAGTTTTATTTCACTTAAATATCTCATACTTATGTGCTATATAAATAACAATATTGCTAAGTTCTACAAAACCGTAATTGTTATTGTATGTTTATATCGTAATCTTATGTGTCTTGCTTCAAGTGCTTAAAATTCATTTTCAAGACTTTCCTTCTTTTCAATAAATATCAGATTGAAACTCACGAATTTCTGGATAACCAAATATTATTAATTATCATACCAGTAAGTAATTCAGAATTTAGTTAAAAATACACCAAAGGTATATAATATTTTATTAATTCCAATAAATTACGAGACAAGTTTTTTTTTATAGTATTTCATATTTTGAGTTTAGTAATTGCCTACACGGACTCTTCTAATATTGTAGGTAATAAAGGCTATGTTACAGTATTACGGTTTTTGTCATATGCATTCAATACTGGGTTGATATAGATTCAAATGGAAAAAAAAAGTTATAGCAAACAAATATTACTTTATGAATTCGTTTTTTTTTCTATCTACTTACAAATAACTGGTAAAAAAAGTATTTTTTAACAGTTTTTCTTAATCTCAAATTTTGCATTTTTTTTTAACAGTTTTATATTTTTGTTAGTAACAATTGGTTTTAAAAAAGGAAGAAATATTGCCCACAAATTATCATTGAAAAAAGGCTTATAAATTAAGTAAAAATTAATGTCGCTTTTATTTTTTGAGTATTTGAAGACATTTTTTTCTTCTAATTATATTTGCGCTGCATCAGAAATCAAAATCACTCACTGTGTTTAAACTTTTTTTATGCTATTGTATAAAAAATAAATCAAGTAAAATGTTTCTTTAATTATACCTTAACAAGTCTATTTAAAATCAACACAAGTCTCTCTTTCTCCAGAAAAAAATAACTATATAAAATCTTTTTGCTGAAGTATGTTTCAAAGTGTGCTAAACTGAAAAAAAATCTATACCCTTATTACGTACAGAATTTTTGCAATCAAGAGGTTTGTAAAAAACCATTCTTTTTTTAACACACATAATAATCACTTTTTAACTTCAATGAACTAAACCATATTATTTCTTACAATTAATCTCACATTTTTTTGCAATGTATAGATTCACAAATTTATTTTTATTCTTTTTTACCTGTTGAAATATTTTCTTCTCTCTGAATTTACTTTCACTTTCAAACTTAGATATTTCACTGGATCATCCAAAAGTATTTCTTATCAGATAGTCGTCTGATCGTCCTTGGTACTATCTCTCGATATCACGGATCACCCTAGTGAAATAGTTCACTTTTCACCTAATGTGGGATCCTCAATTTTCATGAAAATAATCAATATGAGATTAATAGCCATGGGCTTTTAAACTAACCTCACATACTTGAGCTATATATGAAGCCAACAATCGCTTGCAATGAGATGGTATACTTAAAATTTATAGTGGTCCTGAAAAGTTCCTACTCCACATTTTTAAAAAAGTCTTGCGCTTCCTTTTTTTTTTCCAAAAAGAGGGGATCAGACGGACTATTCTGCATGGTAAATGCATTAAACATTTCCTTTTTCAACACGTCTTCAAACAATTTAAGCAAACTCATCTATTTGCCCAAACTTAATATAAAAATTGGTTTAAATAGACTTTTCTTGTGCATCCAAAGTTGTATTGATGCCGTTTCTTTTTCACTGGGGTTAAGAGATTTTTGTGTCACCAAGCAATCTTTGTCCAAGCAAACTGCTTGTAAAGCAAAGGAAGCACAGATGTTCCGCATTTCCTTGCATTTGTTTGACAATACAGTTAGTTTTCTGAAATCTTCACTTGCTACAATTTGATATAATTGACTTTTTTTGCCATTAAGAATCACAGCCAAATCGTGATGGATGTCTTATTTTTTGCACCGTGCGGTGCCTTGGGAAAAAATGCAAATTATTTTACATTATGCAGCAAGATGGTTGTAACGTAAGTTTTGGGTGAATCAATGAATACACACCATTCACTTGAATCATATTTTTCTTCATAAAACTCCATCTTTTTTTTGGAGAAATATTGAGCGATTTTTTTCTTTCCGTGCCAGTAGCAGGTAAATTATCTTCCGTGTGATACATTTTTATTTTCTAGTCTTCACCCCAGAAATTTGGCAACAGCTCTGAGCATGCCTTAAACTCTAACTAGGACATTGAGCTAATTCTAAAAAAAAGGTAAAAGTACTTCGTCAACAGAAGAACCATAAAAAAATCGTCTCAGGTATGTCATGTGTTTTACCCTCTGACTCTCTCAGAATATCTTTCATTTAAGGGGGAATATTCTTTTCGAGCCATTGATTTGTCTCCATACACAATTTCCCATTTGAAACGACCGAATAACCAAAATAAAAAACTTTCAAAATAACTTCTTTTTTTTTAACAATTTGTATTGCGTATTCTTTAAAATTAGAATTAAAGTTGTTCATAGAAATAACAAAAACTATTGCAGTCATAATTCATGTATAAAAACATGAACATAGTGTTTTCTATAATGCTGGATGTAAACTTAGCGTAGCATTACATAGCAAGTGACATAGCATAGTATGTTGCCTGCAACATATTGAATTAAATTAGTATTTTGAAACATGTTTACATTTGAAAATAGATTTGTATATACTTATTTCTAGCTATCAAATAACAATTTGAAAAATGTTCAACCTAATCATTGAAATTCCTCAAATCCTCTGATCCGAAATCTTTAACCTTCAATATATTTAAACCTGATTGGAAACATCACGTAAGTGCTCTCCCAAACGCAATGTCTATATCACCCTCATTCCAACTACACCCTCCCTTTTCTATTCTTCTTATTAAACTCATGTCCATAAATTAAGGATAATTCAGAATCACACAGAAATTGAGCTCTAAATTAAAAATTTCACCTGTAGAATTATCACACACATCTTGCAGAAGAATATGCAAATTACAGGAAACCACCAGGTGACGCGGATAGTAAGTCACAATGACGAGAGTGTAAGAGAAGGGTATATAAAGAATGGTGGCAAAGAAGTAAAATTGTTCACAAGCGCTTTCAAAGACTTTCAGTACAATAACCGCATAGTTATGGCGCCAAGGAAGCATTTGGATGATTTTTTTACGTAGTAGAATTATCGGACAACAGGAATGTGGACGTGCGCATCTGGAAGTATCCGAGGAACTTTTAATCACACAGAGTGTCATCTCCAGGCTTTGGCAACGATTCCAAGTTAATGGTAATGTGAGTAGATGTTACAGCACAGGTCGCCCCCGAGTTACAACACCGAATGAAGACCGGTATTTGGCAGTTACTGCCAAAAGAAACAGACGGAGCACAGCATCAGACCTATCTCGTCAGCTCTCTTCAGCTACAGGTACGACAGTTTCAAGCAGGCCGTGTACAGACGCTTAGGGCACATTGGTCTATATGCTGGTAGGCCTGTCAGATGTGTTCCCTTACCGCAACTCACTGTCGACTGCGATTAACCTGGAGTAGAGAGCATGCATTGAGGACACCGCAACAGTGGTCTTGTGTGATGTTTTCCGACGAGTCCAGGTTTAGTTTGCTGTCTGATTCTCACCGGACTTTCATATGGAGAGCGCCAGGTACCCGTTACCACCAAGAAAACACCATTAGACGACACCGTTACGGTGTTGCAGGATGGCTCGTTTGGGGAGGAATTATTCTTGGTTCCAGAACTGACCTGCATGTTACAGAGTGTAACGATGACAGGCCACATCTATCGGGATGTCATTCTGGAACAACATGTACGTTTGTTTCAGGGCGCCATGGGTGCTGAATTTCTGTTTATGGATGACAACGCCCGTCCTCACCGTGAAAACATTGTAGACGAATGCCTTCAATCGGAGGATATCACCCGTATGGATTGGCCAGCATACTCACCGGACTTGAATCCAATAGAGCATGTGTGGGATATGCTTGGCCGACGAATTGCAGCCCGTCAACTCCCTCCCACCTGTTTACCGGAACTTCGGAGGGCATTGCTTGATGAGTGGTGATCAGATTGATAATTTGATACTCAGCATGCGTAGGCGTTGTAAGGCCTGTATTGCATCGTCCGGGAGACATACTCCGTATTAACCATCATACTAACCATGTTATACTGTTTTTTGTAAATAGGTTCTTTTTTGAAATTTGCTCCAGGGAGTAAAAATCACATTTTTTAATAATTATGCCAAACATATAGCATCTTCTTTGCTCTTTACCTTTTGATTAATAAATAGACTTTATAAATAAGTCAAATTTGTGTTGCTTCTGTCTCTTTCTTTGCCTGAACTTCATTATCCTTAATTAATGGACATGAGTGTATTTTGATTTCTTAACAATTTCAGCTTAATGAAAAATTGCGGTTTTGTGAAGATTTTTATTATGAAAATAACATATTTTTTGCTTTTACTAAGTCAACATCTATTATAAAAAATTTTTAAAAAATGGCAGTTATAGAGACTGCCGATAGAAGTGAAAACTTAGAACTTTTTGTATTAAAATTTGAAATTTCATAATGTTTGAATTAAAATTATCAATATCAATCTGGTTTTCACATCTATTGACACTCAGAGCAACACCTAAAAGCATGTTTTATGGAGTTTTATTATTCAAATAAATTACGGGCTGGACAAGATCATGACAAAAGATAAATACAATTCATTTGAAATAACAATTAATATACAATCATATCATTTATAGATAGTATTTGCATTTAGTTAAATTTCAATGTACTTGATTTTTAACATTATTTAAATTGTTTGCATCATCGTCATCATTCATTTCAACAATACTTAGACTTTTTGCACTTTCAATTATATCATTTTGTTCTGAAAAAGACACAATAAGCTTATGGTAACTAAAGTAAGAAAGGAAAATGTTTGATTCTAATTTATCTGAGTATCGCGTAAAAACCGCATCAATCGTCGTTTTATACTTGTAGTACTGAATTTTCGATCATTGGACATATTTAAATTAAGTGTTTCATTTAGAAATTCAATTAGTGGTGGATTTTTTTCATCTGCAAAGTTAATATTGAAGTCTCCACTTAAAATCATCGGTACATTGTCATATATTTTTCGCCAAATCTGTTTTCGATTATTTCAGAACTTTCTTTTGTATAAATCATCATATTTTCGAATAAAAATTGTTGTATATGTCTCATAGATTTTTCAGATGAAATATAAAAGTCAACCACACATTAATATGCATTGCCCATTCTCGGAATCGCAACGATTAATACGCAGAAAAACACATTGAACTTTTCACCAAATCCATTCAATTTCACTTATAAGATATACACAGCACTATACGTCAGCTGTATAGCTACAGATATAATTCTATAAGCATGTCGGTGACGCGAACGCACGATTCACCCATTCAAAAAGTGGCTTAATGCGAACAGCACACTGCGTGTGCGCCAGTCAGAGCATGTCGGTGACGCGAACCCATAAGATTTTCCCCTACCAAAAAGTACCCCACACCGCTAAAGAAGTTTTCACTTTAATAAAAACAAATAGTAAGCTGCTTTTTAGTTACAAACATGTAATTATAAAAGACAGAATCAGGATAACAGATTTTAACTATACCTGGATTTTTCAGGTATACGTTAAATCTCATTTTTATAAATTGTAATCGGAGTTTGATTTCGCGCCAGGTGTTCTAAGTACATTTTATTTTTTCAGAATATAAGATTGAACATTCAAAATTTCAATGACAGTGGTTCATAATTACAAAGATGATTATTTAGAGTATTCTGGTATTTTACTAATTATATATGAAAACAATAAGCTTATTGAAAAAGCAATATAATTTAGGATTTTGCTTATAATTCTAACATTCTTGCCATTTTTTTTTAAATTTCAGCCAAAAAAATATTTTATTTTATAAATAAATATGATTATTGTGTCTGCAGTTAAACATAAAATAAAATGCAATGTAAATAAAAACTAAAGCACACTGCCCATTAAATGATATGAAAGGAAGCAGTTTAAAATTGTTTTTGTCATGATTAAAATAGTTCAAATTTATTTGTTTCATAAAAAAAAATATATAACATTTATATTTTCGCGAGTTTAAGCTAAAAGACATATTTGGAGATTTAAAGAACGTATTTCTTTTTTTTTAACCCATGGTCACTCGCGCCTGTTTTTGCTACCGTCGTTACTCGCGGGGTGTAGAGAACACCCCAAACTTTTAACACGCGTACATAAGTATGAAAAACAAATTAAGTCAGTTATGATACATATTTATAAAGTACGAGATGTTTTTTGTATTATGCAAATGAAATTATTAATATTATTAAATACAATACGACTAACATTAATTTAAACTCAACCTACAAAATTTTCATTTTAAAACACATAATTTTATACTTTTTTCATATAACCACAAGTAAAACGTCCATATCAGTGATAAACTTAATTTGCAATAATGTTAAGGATAGTAGAAAGAAAAAACAAATATTTAAATTCGTTTTGCAAACATTCAGATCAGACTGTATTCATGTGGTTAAAAAACATATTTTTCTTACATTGAAAGCAAAATGAATTGGTTTTTACATCTTTTACCCATGGACAAACAGTGCAGAACCCTTTTGGTGAATTAATGCTCTTTTTACTATCTTCTGTGTCAGTAAAGCTTCTTTTGAGATTTTTCCTAAGTATTTGTTTCCGTCAATTTATTTGATGTTTTTTGCTCACAAGTTTCTTCTAATTCTTGCGCCGTATCCATGGGATGAACAGATTGTTCAATATGGTGCTCTTCTTCTGAAATTACACAGTCTTCGAAATCACTTAGTTCATCCTCAGAATCTGTCGATACAGTATCTAATAGATGACAGAGTCGCCGTTGCTACCTCCCCCGTGGAATGTTTGTGTTTTAAATCATTTTAACAACAAATTAGGTTTTACAATTATTTTTAAGTTTTATATTATTTTTATACTAGAATTTTTGAAATGTTAAATAAAATACGCATGCATACTAATATATTTGGAAAAAAAAATATGAACATAAGAGTAGACGAGTACAATGGCTGAAAGCCAGCAGACTTCCAGATATTCAACCTTAGATTTATTCAAATAAAAAGAAAGTTAACTTTAAATTGTATAAAAGACAATCTTTCATTTGATTCTCAATTAGCCCGCGGTCACTCTCGCCTGTTTTTGCTACATACGTTAATCGCGGGGTGTAGAGAACACCCCAAACTTTTAACATGCGTATTAAAGGATGAAAAAAGATTTAAGTCAATAATGATACATATTTATAAAGTACAAGATGTTTTTTGTATTATTCAACTAAAATTATTAAATTTACTGCACACAAATAAGACTAATATCAATTTAAACTAAACGTACAAAATTTTCATTTTAAAACATATAATTTTATATTTTTTTCATAAAACACAAGTAAAACTTATTTCCAGTAATAAACTTACTTTGTAATTAATGTTAAGGATAGTAGAAAGTCGAAAACAATATTTTAATCATTTTCCAAACATTCAAGACAGACTGATTCATATGCTTTAAGAACATATTTGTTTACATTGAAGGCAAACACAATTGGTTTTTACATCTTTACCTGTGGACAAACAGTGCAGATTCCCTTTTTTGGTGAATTAATGCTCTTTTTACTATCTTCTGTGTCAGTAAAGCTTCTTTTGAATTGTTTTTCAATTATTTGTTACCGTGAATTTTTTTGTGGTTTCTTGATCAGAAGTTTCTTCCAGGTATTGTGCCGTATCCATGGGATGAACAGATTGTTCAATCTGGTGCTCTTCCTCTGTAATTGCAGTCTTCGAAACCACTTAGTTCATCCTCTGAATCTGCCGATACAGTATCTAATAGACGACCGAGTCACTGTTGCTACATTTTCCATGGAATTTTCGCCATAATTTCTGAAAAGTGTTTTAAAAAATTTTAACACAAAATATTATTTTACAATTATTTTTAAGTTTTCAATTATTTATATATATATATATACTACAATTTTATTGAAATTTTAAATAAAATATACATGCATATTAATATACTTGAAAAGAAAATATTAAAGGAAAGAGTGAAACACTTACCCTATTTTAGAGGCTTTGACTACGAAAATGTAACTCAATTGCTCGCGGGGAGTTCTCAGCACCCCTGATAAACTTTTGAAGGTCGTTACGTTACAATCGTCCGAGCGAGAGTGATTGCATCAGGTCTGAAGTTTCAATGACCTAAAATGTGCAGCTATAGAAAAAATCCTGTTTCTGCGCATTCATTTTTGGAATTCTAATAAGCTTTTCTTGTTGCTGGGTGTACAGAACACACCGCGCGAGTGATCAGGGGTTAATTTTCAGGTTTGAAGAATCAAATAACTTACCTTTGTTTTAATAATATCTAATGTTTACGAATTTTGTACACAAATTAAGTATGATGTGAGCGTTTCAATTCATTATAATATTTAAAACTCATACAAAAGATGTAGTAAAAGATTAATGGATTGTAGAGAACTTGCTTCTTTTTTTGAACTAGGTACAATCTATTTTTATATTTACATAGTTTTGAACCAAAGACAAATATTTTACAAGTTACTTTGCTTAACGATTCATAAACTTTGTAGTAGATCATTTATGGATTAATAATCAATAAAATAGATTATGTTCTAAATCTAATTTGAAGAAATGCATGTACAGCTAGGCAGAGTGGGTTATATTTTATTGGTATGCTATAAAAACGAATGCTGTTTTTGAGTCATTTTCATATTCACACGGTACTATTGTTACTATTAGAAGATACATCTAAACAATCATCTTAATACAATTTTAGGGAAAATATATACACTATTGTATATATAAAATTAAAACAAAGAACTAATTTTAAGTTAAAAGTACAAAATATGAAATTAAGAAATTTGGGAAACTAAATTCATTCAAAACTACTTATGGTAAGACAAGGCAACCTGGTAGCTAACAACATTCTTGTAACTCGGACCATTTTTAATTTTTGTTAAAATACTTTTACAATTTTTCCAACAACATAAGCTTTTATTGGCCTAATACCTACTTTAAAAAGATCATAGTTTCAACTTTAAAGTATTACTTCCTAAAATGCCATTTACTTTAAGATTATATTCACTTAATAAATATGCTATCGAACAGACCTACATAATTATCCACAATCTTAGTTATACGTTGATATATTTTTTTATATAAAATAATGTCAGTATAAAGCACAGAATTTCGCTAGAAAATACACAAAACTTCCTTAACTATTTAGAAATATTTAGATATAGAAATAGCTTGAACTCGTTAGCATCTGTAGAAAGTTGGATCCACAAAAATAGTTTTAGAAAGTTCTATACCTATTTCGCTAAAAAAGGTTAGCACACGATCTTTAGTTAATATATTTAAACTCAATAACAGTTTCCATTTTGGGGGGAAAAGAGGTAAAATAAAACTATTTTTATTTAAAAGAAAAAATTAACTTGAAATTTTTTTTTATAGCTTTCGTTGAAACAAAATCATTCATAAAGAAAAGAGACCATGTTGGTAAAATACACGGACTATTACGCTTGGTTATTACGAAATGTCTTTCTGTGAATTACATTTCAATCCATTGTAAGGAACGATCCCTAGGGGTGGTGTTAATGACACAGTGATATCAATAGTTGCAAAAGAATCAGAAAAAAAAACTCAGAAAATCTTTGAGGAAGAAAGTCATTAGATGGGTGATATCTTTATTCAATCTTCTTTATTTCCATTCTCTTTTCAGACCATTCTCAGGGGACATTGAGTTCTTTGGTAAGTATTTCATCTATTGGTATATTTCAACTTGTGATAAAAAGATTGTGTGTCTTTACTATAATAGAAAGTAAAGATCAACACCATTGAGTTCTAAAATACTTTGCAGAATTTTTTGTCAGTAGGCAGCAATACGCGAGAAAATGTATTGTGTGAAACTAAGCAATAAAAGCTTATCAAATAATGAGATGTTTGTTTCAATACGATGTTATTCCTGTTCCTTTTATTAACAGGATAAATATGATCAAATGATTAAGTTCCGATTAAATGTTTCATCTTCCTTTCTAAGATATATTTTGGAAGCTACAAAATAATCATCAACAATATCTTTTTCTTTGCAAGTACATTTATAAATAGGTAGAGAGAGAGAGAGAGATCAAAAGAGAGATCAAAATTAGAGAGATCAAAATTCTCTACTTAAGAGAGATAAATAATGTATAATCATCACAACTAAAGAAAAATCGAAATTGCAAGATAAAAACCAGACATAAGATGTACATAGTTAGACATAAATATATAAAAACATATTCTGTTGGGAATATAATTTAATATGTTTAAATAACGATTATAAAGTTTTCAATTGATTTTTAAAACAGCTCTCTATTTACAAACTTTTCAAGAATATTTATTAATGATGTTTTTACAATCCAATAGTTACTTCTAAATTCTTCTAATATTTTGTTTACATTAACCATCATTCACAATCTGGTAAAAACACACATTGAAAGTATGACAATACTAATAATATTAATTAAATATTTTCTTGTATGCACAAATGCAAAGGTGACATAACGAAATTTTAAAAGAATGAAATGTTATTATTTTGTAGATAAGATATTATTCCGATTTGTACGAACGATTGGACACTTTCTTTACTTCCTTGTAGACAAATGTTGTACAAGCAATACGCTGCCTTAAAATCAGTCAAATGAGAACAAAAAAAAAATCTTGTATTATCCTCTCAAAAAATTGGATTACAAATAAAATTAATTTAAAATATATTCAAATGCATAAAATTCTTAAATTAAATAACAGTAAAATGAAGTATTTGCAGCAATGCTTGTGCCTTAAAATATCTTTATTATCAATATATTCCATTTTAGACCATCGGCTTTCCTTCGGCATTCTTAACATTGCTTTCTTTTTTATTAAATTTAAATCCACACACAGTGCTTGGAATTCATCTAAATATATAAACACAATTTGTATGGCGTATCAAATTTAAAACACTTTAAATAGTTTATTAAACTTAAATAATTAAGAGTAATACCTTTATGCATTATATGTTCAAAATCAAAATCGTTCAAATAAATTTTTAATTTAAATATTTTGAAAAAAATCAACATAGAGTAACAAAAAGAGAATATATGTTCTAAAAGGATTGTCTTCTCTAGTTTTCAAAACAAAACAAAAAAAAGTCCACAATCAAAAAGATTTAATATAAGTTGATAATTGGAGTTACTTGATGTTTTTGCTAATTTATGTAAAAATATTTAAGTAAGAATTAGTAGTAAGCTATTTAATTCTACATTGAATTTAGTTAACTATAGAGGATTTCTGAATTAATCTATTACATAAAATTTTAACATATATTCATTCAATATTTAATAATATAAAACACATACCGATACATTATATGCTGCAAAAACTAAATGTATATAATCCATGCAAAACCAACACCTATAATTGTAAGAAATGATCATATTAATTCAAGTAAGTTTTTTTTTTTAATTCACATAGTTTACTAATAAAAATTCTTAGATAATGTTGCAAATGTATTGATACATGGATACAGTAACTATTAATACATGTAAAATTTTATTTCTAATTTTAAAAGAAAATAATAACAAAAATTCTGCCTTTTAATATTTAAACTCACAGTACATTCTCAATAAATCTTCCCTATTTAGTAAACTGATGGTTTCTTTAAAGATTATTGTACATTCAAGTTTAAAGTTTAATACATTGAGTTAAATTTTATAACTAAGCAATCCATTTACAAATACATATGCCAGTAATTAAAATAATATCAAAATATATTGAATCAAAATACGCTATTTTTTAATTGTCAAAACAAAAATCGTGTTGTATAATTCCTCTGCTGAATTCTTAAAACTTTATTTTTAAGAAATCATTATGTAAAGGCTATTTTCGATACACCAAAATTTAATTGATATTCAAAATCAACTTCTTATCTTATTTAATTTTGATCAACTAAGACCTTACGATATCATAAAGGAAACCAGGCATTATTTCGGAATTGTTTTTGGATCATTTCCAATTTTACTTAAAAGCATCTTTTCTACCGCTTCATTAATTTTCTTGCATTGTTGGTGAAACTCCAGCATACCATATGGAATTGATCCATCCATTCAATTAAGCATGTGCCTCCCCTTCCGATCCAAACATCTTTATTTCTCTGCATAAACATGGTATTTATAATTTCTCCTTTATTTCACCATGTATTTGGGATGTCGTAAGCAAATCAAAGCCTCGAACAGCAGCACAGATTATTAATTTGGATGTTTAACTGCAAGGTAAATGTTTTCTCAGATGAACTGACGAATATGTAAATGAAACCTCATTTGAATGTGTCATCATGAAGGATTTTCACATAGATTGCTGACCGCATTCCTACCAGATGGTTGACCCACATCGCACAAGTTTGAATTAATACCTGATCAATAGGGTCTGAATAATATAGGAAAATATAATTATATGCAAATCTGTATATATATATATATATATATATATATATTATAAAAAGGAATAGTCTTTCTATTGTAGCTAGCTCCGAGTCATTTAAATTTGTATGAACTGAGGACAGAAATATGCTGTATTGAATTAGTTTAAAAAAGGATGATAATTAAATAATACTTTCACTCAAAAAATTGTTCTGAATAACAACTGGATTTGTCTGAATTAAGGGTACATGCATATCACATGGAATTTTTCTTTATACTTAAATATAACTAGCTGAAAGAAAAATGCACTATGTAACAATATAGTAAACTTAATTATATTCGGCTAGAATTCAAATATGGTGGCATTATTCAATTTACACTCTTTGTGAAAGGCACAGATGTAATTACATTGTTGATTTTTAAAATGCTGAATTTGCAACGCGTTACTTTTATAAAATATCTCAGTCTAATTTGCCATTTTTACTAATAAAATTGAGTTACATTAAGTATTACCAATGTCGCTATTTTACATGTCGGTACCTTTTATCTGAAATTTATTTTACTTCTGTAAACAAATTAAATCATTTTAAATTGACTGTAAGGCATGCGAATTCTTATAACACCATTAATATAAATTTCATTTGTTTCAAAGATTGATGAAATGAAGAAAGTATATTTTATGGAAAAAAAACGCTACACAAATACGATATTTGTATACATGCTATTATGGTTATTGCGAACCAATGTTTGTAAAAACAATAAAATGTCGGATCATTCAGACTTTTTAATTTGAAATAGCTTTATTCAAACTCAGTTTTATGCTGATGAGTGGCATTTCTAAAACTCAGTTGCATTATTTTAACATGGGTAACCTAGTCAATTACAAGCATGTTACAAGGCATGTACATGATTTGAATATTGACGGCAAATCTAGGAAACGACTTATCTATAGAGGAAGCAGAACTTGACCTGTACTGAAGAAATTTCTTGTATATTCTGAAAAACATATACCTGGTAGGCATTTTCTTCCTTAAAGGTACCGCATGAAATGCATTTCCGATGGAAGGGGGTAAGTTTTCTCGGGGAAACTACTTTCCTGACAAAACATGAAGGTTCTAATATTTTAGTGTAAAAGGAATGCAGTGTTATTCGATAGAATGCAATCTAATAACGTAAAGTGTTTGTCCAGTATGAATGAACATGATAGTTTATCTGTATAGCGTCTGGAAAGAAGGGGTCATTGTTATTGTCCTGGATTGCCTGGTAGGCATTACTTGCGTTAATGAGCTTATTGTACATAGATACGTGAGCGATTCAACTCTAAAGAATTCATGCGCAGAAGACATAGAGCCAATGGTTACAGGAGACAATCATATAGATAATCTCCAATGTTGTGTCAACGTACGAGGAGAGAATCTTTCACCTCTATTCGGGTGAAGACCCATTCAGAATGTTTTCACCATGCGGATGACATAATGTCAATGGATAGTATGGTTTACTACACTCATGTCCATATATAAATTAAGGCTAATGAAGTTCAGGCAAAGAAAGAGACAGAAGCAAAACAAATTTGACTTATTTGTAAAGTCTGTTTATTAAACAAAAGATAAAGAGCAAAAAAGATGCTATATGTTTGACATAATTAATATAAAAATTGCGTTTTTTACTCCCTGGAGCAAATTTCAAAAAAGAACCTATTTACAAAAAACAGTATAACATGGTTAGTGTGATGGTTAATACGGAGTATGTCTCCACAGGACGATGCAATACAGGCCTTACAACGCCTACGCATGTTGAGTATCAAATTATCAATCTGATCTTGGGGAATATTGCACCACTCATCAAGCAATGCCCTCCGAAGTTCCGGTAAACAGGTAGGAGGGTAGTTGACGGGCTGCAATTCGTCGGCCAAGCATATCCCACACTTGCTCTATTGGACTCAAGTCCGGTGAGTATGCTGTCCAATCCATACGGGTGATATCCTCCGATTGAAGGCATTCGTCTAAAATGTTTGCACGGTGAGGACGGGCGTTCTCATCCATAAACAGAAATTCAGCACCCATAGCGCCCTGAAAAAAACGTACATATAGTTCCAGAATGACATCCCGATAGATGTGGCATGTCATCGTTACACTCTGAACATGCAGGTCAGTTCTGGAACCAAGAATATTTCATCCCCAAACGAGCCATCCTGCACCACCGTAACGGCGACGCTCAATGGTGTTTTCTTGGTGGTAACGGGTACCTGGCGCTCTCCATATGAAAGTCCGGTGAGAATCAGACAGCAAACTAAACCTGGACTCGTCGGAAAACATCACACAAGACCAATGTTGCGGTGTCTACAATGTATGCTCTCTACCCCAGGTTAATCGCAGGCAACAGTGAGTTGCGGTAAGCGGAGCACATCTGACAGGCCTACGAGCATATAGACCAATGTGCCCTAAGCGTCTGAACACGGTCTGCCTTGAAACTGCCGTACCGGTAGCTGAAGAGAGCTGACGAGACAGGTCTGATGCTGTGCTCCGTCTGTTTCTTTTGGCAATAACTGCCAATTACCGGTCTTCATTCGGCGTTGTAACTCGGAGGCGACTAGGGCTGTAACATCTACTCACATTACCATCATCTTGGAATCGTTGCCAAAGCCTGGAGATGACACTCTGGGCGATTACAAGTTCCTCGGATACTTCCAGCTGCACATTCCAGTCGTCCGATAATTCTACCACATAAAAAAATCATCCAAATGCTTCCTTGGTGCCATAACTATGCGGTTATTGCACTGAAAGGCTTTTAAAGCGCTTGTGAACAATTTTACTTCTTTGACACCATTCTTTATATACCCTTCTCTTACACTCTCGTTATTGTGACGTACTATCCGCACCATCTGGTGGTTTCTCGTAATTTGCTTAGTCTTTTTCAAGATGCGTTTGATAATGTTGCTGGTGAAATTTTTATTTTAGAGTTTAATTTCTGTGTGATTCTGAATTGTCCATAATTTATGGACATGGGTGTTTTACTGGCCACTTCTGGTTTCGAGTTGCTTGGATTTCGGCGATTCGTCTGTTCTAAATATATCAACAAACAACAAAATCATATTCAGCAGCGGGATTAATTTGATTTCATATAACAAAAGTCTACTCTCACAAAATCTGGCTACGCGACCCTGTTTGAACTCCGCACATTCCGTATTTTGAAAGTCCTAATGAATTCCAATAAACTATTTAAAGTAAAAAGGCAGTAATGCATACAGTTAATTTTACACACAATTTACGAAAATTTGACCATTGTTACTGCACCCCAACATGTAGGGTATCTTTTTAAGTTGCGTCATTTAACATTTGAGCCTTTGAGATTTTGCCATTAGGATCTTCCTCCAGAGTTGGGTTTTTCTCGCTTCCTCCAAGGCATGCAACGCGTATTGGAGAAAGATTTATTTTTTTGAATCAGAAACCTGTGCGTAATGTAGCTCTGTTACTGAAATTCAATTGAATAATCAAAATAATAAATTATAAATAGTAAATTATTAGTAATTAAAATATCTAGTACTAAATAGAATTTTTTGAAGGTATGCATATATATACAAAAATTATTGAAAGTTGCTCTCATTTGACATCTTACATATGTTCAGCTTTTGAAAACCTAAAACTGACGTCCTTTCACAACTAAAAATGAAGTATTAATTCTCGTGAAATAGTGTATTCGAAACTATATCATTCAATCTAGAAATTGTCTTCATTAATAAAAGGGACATCTTCTTTAGAGCATGATGCACACATTTCTAAAGTTTGAAAAAAGCGATTTTCAGATGTACACGTGCAGCACGTCCATAACGTTGTGAGATAGAATAAGGGACCACGCTTAGTGAATTTGTAATGGTATGAGGGTTAAACATATTTATGTTATTTTATGTATTTAACCAGCTTCTTGCAAAGACAAATGATATTGCACATCTGAATATACAATGCTTTCAGAAACTTTTGAATATTTAAGTTTAAATCTGTCTGTACAATAAAGAAACATTTATATTCATACTAAAATGATATTTTTCAAAAAAATGCAGTTTTTTTTTCAAAATCAAACTTTTATTTATCATCACTGAATTTATTCAAATTTGTTACTTTTTAACACATGTACTCTCAGCGAAATGTTTTTTTTTGTAATCTTTTCAAAATATCACTTCACTATGCACAAGTATGCATAAGGATTATATAATGTAAACTTGCAGTGTATGTATTCACATACAGTAAATTTAGAAAAATCTTATTTCTTCAAACAAAATTTTAAATACAATTTAAAGAAAACAGTAATTTTTATAAAAAATCTTATCTTGCCAAATTGAGTGATCTGTAATTAATTATTTATTGATTCGAATTTAAAACACTTGGATACATGTTGTAACTAGAAATCCCGCCACAAAACCACTGCAGTTAATGGTACAGTTATACTGTTATCTAAAGATAATTGCGTTTGAAAAAACAAAAATAAGGCTTTGCAATTGTTTCAGGATATTTAAAAGGAAAAATCTGTCAAAAGAGGTATGGCCCGCCAGTTGATGATTGTTTAAAAGTCATTTTGACATACTTCTAATTGAAAATATGGCATATATGTTATATCCCTAGAAAGGTAATGAAATACAGATTTCAGAAATATCAAAAACTCAAAATCGATCATTCCATGATATTTACCCAACTGTCTACCTTAATATTTTCTAAATCATCAGATGTCACCCGAAGTCCTAAGTGGTCATTGATTTATTAAATAGTTTATATTCATAAGAACGTTAAAGATATTTCACATTTAAAGACATCATTAATTAATTACATCATTCATTTATTATAAAAATTTATGAATTATTAAATGTTTCTATGAAAAATCATAAAATACTTATTTCCGATTGTAACTATCTTCATATTTTATTTACTTTTACCTATAACAATAACTGAAAGTACAATAGTAATGCAAGTACAATCTTTCATTAAGTCTTAGACTATTTACTTGTTATTTGTTGCATTTAACAAAATTTAATTTGTGATAATATCAAAAGAATTATCGAAATATTTTCATTTAAGAGATATAATTTCAAATAATGGGATAATAAATTGTAAATAAAAATTAAAGGTTTATAAGATACAAATACTATTATAATATGTCAAGTCTGCACCAATAACATATAATGTCCTTTTCATTCACATAAAAATATACTGATACGAATAATTTTCTATCGAGCAACTAGCAACGTAATTTACACACTGCCGTTTTATTAATCTATTCATTAAACATATTTCTCTACTGAATTCAAATATTTTTGAAAATCAATCGGGTTAACAAATTCCCTTTTCGGCATACAATTGACTTTCGGAACAGTTGGTGGACTTTTAATTACAATCATACTAGAAAGTTCCAGTGGCGGATATCGTTAGAACTTGATAGATGATGGGGGAAAAGAGTCTGAAATGAACAATGGGCTGGGGATTATTGGTCGAGAGATCTCTGGTTATGTAGTGGGCGGAACAAGATTGGCAATGAGGAATGGTATACACGATGTTTGTTTACATCCCAATGAGTGTTTCGGAATGAAAAATGGACTGCTGACGATTGTTGTGATTTTGAAAGGAAATGTTGTGTTTCTCTCTTGATAACATTTGGATTGATGACAACTTAAAGAATATCAGCGAGAAACATATTTATTCTAACATATGCAATTAACCAATTTTTCGTTCATAAGTGAAGAGTTTATTGGATTGTACTTGTAAGAGTTTTAATAAGTAAATTTTGCTTCAATCACAAGTGCTATCAATGAATTTTTAAAAATATTTTATGATAAGGAATTTTTTTAAGCAATTGAATAATTTATATATCTTTGTACGAAGTTAATTGTTTCTATTACTTTTTAGCTGTAATTTTAAATGGTTTAATATATAGTACATATGCAAAAATATGCTTGTACTATGTATTCAGCATAGTTGTAAAGTAAAATGAAGCTCAGGGGACCAATAATATATGTTTGTTTTCTGATGATTTACTACATGACTAAAGACATTTTTTGCTGAAAAACATAATGCAGAATATAATTTTAAAAAAAATATATATATAAATGGATGTTATTAATTTTAGAAGAATTATTAATTTGCTGCTTGTAATTCAAATTCCCAAGGAAAGCGAGAATTTATTTCTAATAATATGTGGTTGTCTTTAATTGGCTATTGATCCAAACAAAACTAAAATATAACTATTGTAATGAATAAAAAATAAAATTATATGAGATCCATAAGCATATACACCGAAAGAGATTCTACCGCATCCTTTCAATTTTGATTTAAAGGGGGGGGGGATAGATATTTATAAAAATTATATTTTTACAAAGTATTGTACCTTTCAAAATCAAAGTATTAAATGTGTTGCGTATAGAAATTTTGTCTCAATTACGAAAATCCAATAATATGATTGAAATACTTTGAGATGAGGGATTCTGCCTCTCACATGTAGCATTTCACTTTAATTTAATAACGACTGACTAATCTGTTCTCAATATTATTCATCAAACGCCTGACCATTGACCATAAGATCATTAGACTCTGTTCTCAATATGGACGCTTAAAAACATATCCTTGGTGTTAATGTTTGTTAACGGGATCTCCTTGAAGTATTTTTTAAATGGACAGAGAACTACGTGATTCCAATTTCCAAACAAAGCATGAAATGGTTTTGATGGCATTGTTTTCAGAATAATTTTTACAGAAATTAAAGGATCGTCTAACTAACGGGACCATCTAAGAAAATATGAGCAAACAAGGTCTCATAATGATGTAATATTTAATATCCACAACCGTTTTAAACACAAATTCAGTAAATCAGTATATAATAATAAACATATAAGTTGTCATACACAATAAAACACCATTATTTGATTATAATAATGAAGGAAAAACTGTTTAATTGAATCTTAGGTGGTTTGTTTAATTAAGTTATTCAAAGAGTTTTTTTTTCTTCAAAAATATTTATGCCACGTAAATATTTTGTTGTACACTTTTTTGAGTTTTTAACATTTTGAAATATTCATTAAGTCTATGAAATAATAAAAATAACATGTATGGATATGTTTAACATTAGCAAAAATATTTCCGTTAAAAAATTCTTTCTGAAATGTACATAAAAACAAATACATATTGAAATATTGGCGTATGGTATTTTAGAAACTAATATTCTCGCAGTAATTACTGGGATGCCTTTAAATCTAAGAATGGTATGCGTTAAGAGTAAAAGCAATCGAATAATTTCCCCGAAGTCGAATTAGATACATTTCTTGGGAGTTGAACGCAGGATTCTGACTTCTAGATAGCAGTCACATTTTAAATAAAAGTTTCTCCGGGGAGCCATTTTACACAAACACACACAAATCCAAAGAATGAATTCCTCAAAATCCACCTTTTTTCGGATTCCTACAAGGCCCATTAAAAATATGTCCGCCCCATTGTTTTAGAAAATAGAAAAAAAGGGGTATGTGTGGTTTGTGTTTTTTTTTTTAAATTTCACTTTGAGTTAATTCTTTTTTACCTTGGAATTTATCACTTTACTTAATGAAACAATAATAAACCTAAGCACGTTGAAGATCGATTCCAGAACGATTAACTTTGAAGATCGATTTAGTAACCTTGTTTGTGAATTTTATTTGTTAGAAACATATTAAGAAACTTTTACCAAGTTGGAGTGTATGCATTCTATGCAATTTTAGCAATGATTTGTCTCCAAAAAAATGAATGTAAAAGAGAAAATATTCTTCAGTTTCAAAATAAAATGGAAAAATGAAAAACATGATTACAATTGTTACATTTTTTACTTTATATAGTCTTGAGATTAATAAATATTAGTGTAATTTATTTAGTATTATATTCGACTTATGCAAATTTTGTAAACAGATAGATTGACAAAATATAAATAGGTGGTTTCTACGATTGTTCGACGCCTGAATCTTAATTAAAGAATGACCCATTTGCTTAATTGTTTTTAATGGTTTTGAGGCTTAATAAGGGTTTTAATAAAATTGTTTTACTACAAATAAAATTTGCTTAACAGTTTGTTTTGAAATTTATTTTGGTTACATTTAACTTCATGCAAACATTTTCATCCATGTCGCGAAACACTCACACATGCATTTAAAGTTTTATTTGCACATAATCATATTTATTTTTTTAATTTAATTTATTTATTATTAATTTATTTTTAATTGTAAGTTTTAGAAAAAAATATATCTCAAAGGAATTAAAATAATAAAAAATTGACAAAATGTTTCACCAAAACGTGTTTAACGAAAAGAAAATTGAAATTGTTTTCGTCCATGTAAGTGAAAGTGGCTACTAAAAATAAAATACGACTTAAAATAACCAAAAATAACCAATCAGTTCTTTAAAAAAAAACTAACCAGTACGTTTATTTCTTAAGATGAAAATAATGACTTCTCAAAGAGATTAATTAAGAGATCAATATATATTACACCATGTATAATTATAAACTGAATTATTTATCATTTGCTAACTGATGGATTAAATTGTTTGATATGCATATAATAATGTGGGATTTTTTCTAACGTTCCAATAGTTTTTAGTAAAAAAATATCATACATTATTTTCTTTCCTTCAAGTAAATACAATTTTTGTTGGCATTTTGCATATTTAGGTAACCAGCTATGGAGTTATGGCTATATATATTTTATAAGTCCAAACAAGTCTGTTTGCCATATCAAAGTCAGGTTTGGTGATGTTATCACTAAAGAGCAAAACAGCGCGGATGTGGTTTGAAAATTTCCTTTCAAGAAAATAATTTAAGTAAGACTTCGGGAAGTAACTTTTTTTCATTACAATGCTTTCTCCCGAAGGTTAAAATTGAATCTCCAGGAATACTATCAGAATTTACGGAAAATCTCGTAGAGTGCTGAAAGTCGTTGGCAAACGTAAAGGATATTGGAAGGTCTAAAAGTTAAATAAATGAGTTTTACATGAAATATGAAATGATCAATCGTTAAATGCATCAAATGTACACTCACGTCCAAAATAAGGACATTAAATAACTAATTTCATTCAACTTTTAACACTTTTTGAAATGCACTTTAATAACTAAAGCAAGCGAGCACTAAGAAATTTTAAACCAATTTTTGATAACTAAATTCGAGTTAAAGTTCTTCGGGTCCTGCTAGCTCGTTGATTTGCAGTGTCCACTATTCCAGTGGATTCACCTTATAGTATTAATCGTAAGATGATCGAACCCCAGTCGTTGTGTAAAGAACTCTTAGAAATCAGCTTATAATTAACGTTGTACCATGGCACCGCATACTCTACAACTGAAACTTAAATAGAGGTTGCATTTCCATGCAGTAATTTATCTCTGCGGAAAATGGTTTTTAAACTAATTTCATTGTTAAAGTTAATTTTTTTCAAGAGGATTAGTAGAATCCCGAATGGAGCCCGTTACAAGTTTCTGTTTCCCATTACCTAGTTACTAAAATGTAATATTTATGATAGAAATTGTAAACTTGCAGAGCATTACACGAATTTTCCATTCAGGAATTTAATAGAACGACCTAGTTTTAACTCGATTAATGCCCTAAACTAATGTACTAGATATGCTAACACTTGACCAATTAAATCTGTCTATTACTATCCTTAAGGGTAAGCAGTGAAATAGCTAATGACTAGAAGGCAATTTGGGAACAGACGCGGCAAGTCTTGTGTATATCGCGATAGTTAAATTAACATAGCCAGGGATTAGGTTGATTAATTTACAGACTTCAAAGATTAAATTATATGAATGCTTGGATTTCCATTCAGTACAGAATGCAGAACTATAGAACTTTCGAGTGAATTCCAATTTCGACACTTAAAGTTTTGTGAATACAATGGTTGCAACATTACTTGAACAGAAAAATAGGAGGAGGTTGAATAATCAAGGTGATTGCATTTTAGAAAAGTCCAATATGAAACAAAAATATTCTGAAACAAGAGCAACAAAATCTGCATAATTTGACTTGATTTTATAATATACATCACACTCTGAAACAGTATGAGCGTTATTCCAACGAGCTTTGTAATGCTGAACTAATTACGGTCAAGTGACGATACGGAGGATCTGAGATGATACCTCACTCCCAAATTTCAGCACCATGGCAACCTCAGGACACTGAGCATTGACTAGTTTAACCCGTTACCTCCCAGTGATCTATTTATAGATCACCTCCCATTCAGAACTCCCAGTGAAAGCGATATCTTTTAATTACTTCGTATTCTGATTGGCTGGTTTCCTTACACATGTGGCCATACCTCGAAACGAGATTTGAAGCATTTTTTTCCCCACAACAGTCCAGCAGCTAGCATCTGACGTTCGCCATTTTGAAGCTTCAAAATGCAGCTTTTGATTTTGTATCCAACAGGAAAAAAATTAAAAATAAGTTATACTTTTTTCATGAGTTTTACATTTTCAATGCCTCTTTAATTAGTCTGGTTTATTTATATTAGAAAAATAAGTATTTTTATTATCAAAATCTAAGTTTAAACATGCTGATCAATAAATAGATCACTGGGCGTTAGTGGTAACTCTAATATCATTTTTTTCCCGCTTCATTTCTTCCAGAATGTATCTACGTAAATTGTTTCACACCACCGAAAAAGCATTAGAATATATGTTTTCTAAGGAAACAGAGTCTGATATAATTACTTTACCGCCTGATATGGATGAGTTAACTGACGAAGATTATTTTGATGATTATGAAATGACTACTCCATCGGTAAAAAATCTGTCAGGTAATGTAGAAATTTCTGTACCCATGGAAGAAATATAAAAAAGTATAAAAGACATCCGAAGACATATCGCCTTTGCGTACCTCAAACGGGGAACACATTCTAAGAAAGGCATTGGAAGACCTCAGATGATGTCATCAAGATCAAACGTAATAGACTCTGTGCATTTAGATAAAAAAGACCATGTTATAGGAAAAAGACAAAACAAAAGAAGATGTCAGTCTCAAAAATGCAAGGGTAGACCTCTTACATTTTGTGCAAAATGAAATGTAACCTTTTGTCTGTTTTCCATTATATCACACTTATCTTCTACAAATTGGCTGCATAAAATTGTAACTAAGTAAATTTAGATCAGTAAAAAAATATAGTCTCTTTTAAATCTCATTAGTTGTTTTTAAATTCACAAAATCCCTCCCTAAATTTGTAATTTTTTAAAATATAAAACCACAGGAAAGTGTTACTTGGTCTTACTACAATAAGCACCTAACGATCTATTTATAGATAAATCTAATATCTCAGCTGCTAATTACGGAAAATAGATACAACTTCATAATTACTCTGTTTATGATATATGAAATGTAATTTAAAAATATTTTTCAAAAATTTCAATCTTAAAATAATTTGGGCGTTAACGGGTTAACGTACGTTAGTCACCAATAGCTTATGTTGAATAATAGTTAACATATTGCAATTTTACAGTATACATACATTATTTACGTTTAATTTATTTTAGCATTACAAAACATTATTGCTTTTTTTGATATGTTCTTACTAAAATTAACAATAAATACCGTGAAATCCGGCGAATAACGAGCGCTATGAGCACAAAATGTATGATCGAAATTTAGGGGCGCATTTTACACGCTGTTTATAAAAATGATAGCATCAAAAATTTAAAAAAAGAAATGTGCATTAAGAAAATTAAATTTCTGAAAAGTTTGGAATACTGTTTATTTAAAAGAAGTGACTACGTGATGAATTTAAAGGGTTGTTCAAGAAGTACACTGGATTTTTTTTTAAATGTCTTGGATAAAACCTCAAATAAATGACTTTAAAAGTATAACAGCACTGCACACATACATTTCAGGTACCTTCGTAAAAAAAGAGGATGCACGTTATATGGCGAATATACCTAAAAATGAAAAAAATGTAGATTGAATGTATGGATGCGTGCTATACGCCGGATTTTACGGTAATTAAAAACTTAAATTAATGGTTTTGTGTTGTGTGTTAAATATTTTTATTTCGATTTCTACATGCAATATCCTATTACTTATTTTTTAAAAAATAAGAAAAGCCTCCTCTTTAACTTTATTATATACAAATTGATATATTTATATCGGATGGAATACATTATTATAAAAGAAATATTGTTCAAGAAAATGTTACTTTTGTATTAAAATAAAGAAAAGTATACCAGAAAACACACACATCTAAATATTTTTTTCATTTAAAATAACCCAATAGGTGCGTAATTGATAATAATAACAATACTACGGCTTAGTGGATGCACGAATGATTTACGTCCACTCAATAATTAATAATTACATCCACTTCATCAATAATAGATAAATAGTCCTTTCATTTATTAAAATAACTGTTATCGACAGTTATCGATGCCTTTTGAAAATTTAAATAGTCCCCGATAGCCCAGTGCTATGGTCACGAATTTATGACCGGAACTTCGCGGGCTATAGCCCTGGTGTCGCTAAACACCCGGCATGTTGAGAGGGTCGATGCACTTTAAATCCTTCAAAGCTCAATTTCTTCTTCTATGTGTAGTTTTATAGATAAGAGAGTGTGGTGGTGGCAGCTCCTGCCCGTGTCACTTGACCCAGGTTCAAAATTACGAGGGTCATCTCCAAGATCCCTTCTGTTGCCTTAAAATGTGATATCGATTAAACTCTATTTCTCTCTTACAGATTTAAAGTTATTTTGAAGTTTTACAGGTAAAATACGCTGCTGGCCACCATAAATGCAACACCCTGAAGGAAGCACGGAAATAACATGAAATTTACAACATGCATTAGCGAAACTGAGATATGCAAATGATTAGAATTTCAGCGCAGACACACATCACGCACGTCTGTGGCGCCACCTCAAAGCGCTATTTAAGGTTTGGAGATTTCGACTATTTCAAGTTCGGTAATTGTGTTTTTCTTGTGTTTTTTTCAAAAAACGATCAGTTATGTCTCGCGTAGAAAACAGCGATAAGCTTTTGATCAAGTATCCCAGTTCGACAGAGGAAAGATAGTGGCCTACCGAGTTTGTGGGTTATCTTTCAGAGAAATCAGTAGTCGTGTTGGACGAAACCAAACTGTAATGCGTATATGTGACCGTTGGATGCGGGAGGGTACGATGGACCAACGTGTTATATTGCATCTACCTCAGTGCACCACTTCACATGAGGACAGGCAAATTGTGCGCATGGCAGTGACGGATCCCTCAGTCACATCACGAACCATAACGCAGCACATGGAGTCTGTAAAGCATCATTCAGTGTCTGCACGTAACATTAGACGCCGTTTACAGAAGAGTGTTCTGTCCACAAGACGTCCATTGCTTGATCTACCCATGGAGCAGAACCACAGCCGTTTCCGCCGCCAATGGTGCGATGAAAGAATAATGTGGGTGGCAGAATGGAATGAAGTTGTCTTTACTGACGAGTCACGCATCTGTCTGCAACACCACGATGATCGGATTCGAATCTGGAGACACCGCGGACAGAGGATGCTGAACACCTGCATTATGCACCGCCACACTGGTCTTGCATCGGATATTATGGTATGGGTTTGTATTGGATATCACTCTCGCACTCCTCTAGTACGCAATGCCGGCACTTTAAACAGCCAGTGCTAGATCTCCGAGGTGTTGGAGACAGTTGTCCGTCCTTACCTTCAGGGCTTGGCCACAGCCATATTTCAACAGGATAATGCACGACCGCACGTAGCACGCATTTTCCAAAGGTTATTCGTCAATCACCAGATTGAATTGCTTCCCTGGCCGGCTCGCTCTCTGGGTCTTTCGCCGATAGAAAACATGTGGTCCATGGTTGCTCAACGATGGACTCAGATTACACCCCCAGCTGCCACACTAAATCAACTTTGGCAAAGTGTGGAAGCTGCTTGGTCTGCTTTACCCCAAGAACACATCCAAAGTCTCTTTGAATCAATGCCGAGGCGTGTGGCAGCGGTGATCTCCAACAATGGCGGCTACTCTGGCTACTGATTCTGGCTGGAACCCCACTTCACAGATGTCTATAAATTTAATCATTTGATACTTGTTCAACATGTTATCTACAAAATAAAGTTTTTTGTGCTATCTCTTGTCTTTCTTGGAGTTGCATTTACGGTCGCAAGCAGTGTAGTTTAACATGTCCTTCTCTCTCTCAAAAATTGTTTCTTATTATACATTTAACTTTTAAAACTTGGAAGTACATATGCTTTACCATATTTTTTCTTATTTATTTCACCTGTGGTTCAACAGCTGTACTGACATAGTTGTAAAAAAATCGGGAAAATTTTGAAAAAAAATGTGGTGCAGGGCGAATGTCTTTAAGTGTCACTCGCTTGTTCAAGTATTTGCACTGCAGTTGCAGTAAATGTGAACGATTAGCTATGCAGTATATATACTGTTGAGTTTTAAAGTTTAATGCCGATGAGCGTGTTTTCTTAAAAATATACAAATGTGTTTTTGTTATTCTTAATGTCAAAAACAAATGCATGTTTATATATATATATATATATGTGTGTGTGTGTGTGTGTGTGTAGAAATGAAATGAACGTTTTGACGATATTATTTTAAATTTTCTTGGGAATTTTTACAGAAAAAAATTGACGTTTATTCCATTTTTTTTTAATAAATACTAATCAAGATTACATGTGAAAAAGAAATCATGATGCTTAAGGTCCTTTAAAAAGTTTATTATGTGTTCCTTTACAAATATTAAAATTTAGCGGCATGTATTAAGTATGAAAAAAAACAGTTCTTGTGCTACTAACACACACACAAGTTCTTTAAAAAATCAAAAGGCTGATTCTTAAAACATTTGAAATAAAAAGACATTCTCAACTTAACTGAAGTCTTTGACACCTCAATTACGCATTCGATATTTCGTATAGTTATTCCTATTTCATAGCAGCCGATCACTATTTAAATATCCAAAAAGCAATTGCACATTGTTCTTGATTTTATACAGCAAGCTTTAAATTTGTTACAAGGTAGCTTCCATTACTCTTAAATACAATTTTAAGACAATAAATGTTTATTTCCCTGCAAAAGATATTTTTTATCTGTGTTATCTTATTTAAAAGTCCCATCCAGTACCAAACATTTATCCAGTGAATGAACGAGACAAACAAGCTATATAACATTTTATTCGAAAGAAAAAATTGTAGTATACCCTATCATAAATTCTCTATTACATATATTTTAGAATTATGTTTTGAATTAGAGTTTTAAAGATGGAGAAATTCGTGAGTGCAACACTACCAAGGACCCAGGAAAAGTCCTACTGTAACTTAAGTGAGAATAATGGTTCCAATTTAAAAGTCGCTATTACTTCAACCGCAGCAAACTCGTTGATCGTTAACTATACATCACCTCCTCCCATTCTTTGTGAACAGAGATTTTTGAGTCTAATGTTTGCGATGGAATACTTAATTTACGGCATTACAAGAATTCTGGTAAATTGTGATGTCCAAAGATTTTATTTTGCTACTAGTGTTAGAGTACATCAATTTAAATTAAGGATATCTGTTCCTTACTCAATTCGTTACTCTTAATTTGTGTACTAAAGTTTAATCCCTTTTTTTGGGATGGTTATTTAAATTAATTCATAGATTTCACACAATTTTAATAATTTTTACTTACCGTTATGTCCGGCGTATATCGCGCAACTAAACTTTCAAAAACTGTGTGTATTTTTTTTTTTTTTACTTTTGAGGTACATTCACCGTATAACATTCACGCCCTTTTTGATGAAAAATCTGAGGAATTTCGTCATACCTGCTCTTTATTTTTTAGGTATTATTCGAAGTAATATTCTAGACTGCTTTTCAAATAGTATACGTCTAGAATTATTCCTCTTGAGGTTCATATGGTATGTGATTTCTGTGGTGTGTGATTTAAGGTGTTGTGTGGTTCACATGATGTCGAAATACTGTTTATTTTAATAAATAGTATTTCGATGTATGTAGAAGTATAATTTTCTTTATGCTTTTCACATGTTTTTTTGAAGCTTCATTTTTATACCCGGCGTATAACACACACACGCCCCCCTCCCTCACACACATATGTTTCGACTTTATTTTTTATTTTAAAAGTGCGCGTAATACATCGAATTTTATGGTAAATTACTATCGTTGGAATTTTCTGATTCTGATGTTGTGTTCCTCCCATTAAAATCATACATAAACCTGGAATCTTAGAATGTACCGCTTAAAAAATGTAAATCCAATGAATGGTCAAATGAATTAAACTCATTTAATTTTGAAAAAAAATATGTAGAAATGAATTTCTTGACTCCAAGAAGATTATTTAATGAATGTGAAAAGATTTTAATAGACACATCTAATTATATGATTGATATGTATTCTTCCCTTCCTAAGCTTTTTCATGAAAGGATATCTTATAAATATACCAAAATATTCACGTTTTTAAGAATCTCAAGTTTTTTGGTTAAATGTTTGAGATTTTATAATTAAATTTGATTAACATGGGCATGTTATTGGATGCAGCCATCCTAGAAAAGTGGCCCTGATCGCAAAGTCATGACCCGTATTGTTGATTCGAATCATAGTGCTTCAGAACAGCCACGAGAGACTGATACATGTTAAATATGTAGAAGCTCAGAATCATCATGTTGGTATGGACGTTTGAAGTAAGGTTTTATCTCAATTAACGTTCTCATAAAATGATCGGGTTTCTACATTGCAAAGTCTATTCTCAATATATTCCTCATTTCTCTATAAAATGCGCGTTTAATAAAAAATTATTAAGTTAAACGCGCATTAAATGAAGTAATTAAAATGTCAGTTTCCTTTTTTTAAGTTTGAGTTTTAAAATTTTTGACATTCTCAATATTTAGATATCTTCATTTGTATACTTTTTCTTCTTTTTAATTAAAATGCCTTCAAACTCCTGCAATTTAAAAAAAAATCAATTGAAAATTTTCTTTACAAAAATTAAATTTCGAATTTAGTTTCTTGAGATGTATCAAATGCTTCCTCGGATTTCTAAATTCACTCCCTGTCCTTATTTCGCTATAATCAATATTTTTCTCCCAAAGTTCTAAGATCAAAATTGCTTCTAAAATATGAAAAACACAAACAACGTGTAATACGTATTTTTTTTTGGATATATATTTGTGACATATGTCATAATATTTGTGTCGAACTGTATTCATGAAAAAAATAGTAATATACAATTAGACACTTCCATGCTTGGAATATTTTTAGCATTCCCTTATCAAAAGATAGAACGATTATATATATATAATTAAGATGTGTGGAGACATATTCTAATTTTCTGTTGTTGTTGTTATCGTGTCCTTCCCGAAAGAAAGGAATGAATGCTGACGGAGCCTGAGACAGGTTAGACTTCTACACGATAGATGATGTCACCACCTATCTCCACCTCGACAATTTAGGCATGGAACTAAAGGGGAGGGAAATATTTCCCAGTCTCTTGCACTTGTTGTTTCTGCTGTGATTACTCACAAGACTTTCGGACCCACCGATTTAACAAGCATGTACTCCGTGTTTATTTGGAGGGTATTTGGTGGCATCGAGTGTCGAACCCAGGCCCTAATGAATAGTGCTTTGAGTAAATTATTACGAATAGGTTTTGGACAGAATAAAAAATTTAGAGAGAAGAATTCCACAAGAGCAACGTTTCAACAACCCCACTTTATTCTACGATTCGATTCGAATAACAGTACATCGTGAATAAATCAGAACGAAACAAATCGGTCCACTGTGCGAAACGATGGGTCTTATTAAATTGATATCTCTATATAAGTTTTAGAAAAAAAAATTATAAAGTTTCAAATTTAAATTATTATTAAGTAAAATTGAATTCGGAAGAATTCAATTTACAGAACTCGACCGTAAAATTCATAGATGTGTTAGCAAATAGCAAGGGCATGACAAATCACCACAGAACGTGTAGTAACAGACATCATTTATAAAGAGTAATTCGAAAAAAAAAATAAGGTTGTGACGTATAGAGGAATTAAAAAGAGATAAGAAATACACTTGACGTAAATCATGTTTACATAACGAACAATACAGCACATCTCGACGTCAGAAAAGCAACGGCTATTGTCACAGGAATTGTTTGAAATTGCCACAGCGTAAGTCAAAGCTCAACCGACAATGACGGACGGAATATTTTTTGACGTGCTAAAGAAAATCCGGGATGTTGGCGATAGCACCTGAAGCGATGGTGATCCTTATGATGAGATCCTCCAATATGCTCACCAGCGTATCATGCACAAGCAATTTCAGATGGTGTCAAAAGAATAAACCAGAAGATTGAGTCCCGGAGAGCTGTGACGGATATTTACGTGACTTTCACACTAATCCTCTTGGGGAAACTTTGGGCTAGCATTCGCGTTATTCACAGCCATCCCTTTCAAGAAGAAACCCTGATAACGTGCTGGAATTAGTTTCTCTATAAAGTCAAGTTTTGTAAGGCTCAGGAGCGAGAAACTGTTACAGCTGAGGTGAGATTTAATTGATATCCACAGCGAGTTAAGAATAGGTTTGCCACTATACAAATTAGTGCGATTAAGAATTTATAGTCTAATATAGATTATGTTAAAATTAACTGAGATTACTTGCCTTGTTCACTCAGGGTATATTTCTTCATATATCCTCTATGGTATCCTCTTGTGATAGCTTAACATCTTTGATTGAGTATTCTTGAATAATAAAAATAATTATTATATGATTTCTGGCATTTGTTTCTCCACCTTGAAGGTAGGCAGAGCGGTGAGTGGCTTGATAGCGAATAGCGCACGCGCTTGCCAAGCAACACGTTTCGCGTCCATATCACCTACCAGGGATATAAAAAGGTGGTTACGCACCTAAAGTCGAAAATGATGGAGACCATCGAGCATGAACCACAGTTCTGGTACGCCAGCTAGGCTGTTATTCCTTGCAGTAAACTTGGGTAATGAATGCAGAGAAGCAGATCTTTCGTACATTAAGGCCTTCGGCATATCTTAGTACCCCGATCGCTCACGAAACTACCCTCGTCTGGCCTCCGTCTTCCTGAGTTCTGATTCGATTTCCTGTTATGTGGTTGAGACCCCGTGTTCTACTAGTTAAATCGTCTTTCCATGCTGCCTATATCCCTCTCAATTTGCATCGTCTAATTTGTAGCACTCAAGTAAATATTGTTGGAGCTCAAATGTGGAGGGTGCAATGAAAGCTGGAAACAAGGGTAGTGGTGTTTATGCACACGAGAGTGAGATTGATGTAGAACGTATGCGGCCTGACGGTAGTTTCCATCCTAGATTAAAGCGTGTGAATCACCACTTGCCATGAGTTGTCGAAGATCGAGCTCTTAACAGATTCAGAAGATTATTCGCAACCACTTGATATTTTAAGCTAGGTAAATTACTAGAGATACTTGAAATTCTAAATATAGAAAATTGTTTGACCTTGTTGAGTTTTGCATAGCGGCTTTGAGGGCTTTGTTGCAGAGAGATGAAGAGTTCATGGATTAAAAATAATTCCTAGCGAATATTGGACCTAAAATTTTTTTTAACTAAAAGAAAAACGTGAGACCATCCAATTTGATTCTAGGTAACGTGTTTCACCTGATCGGAAGATACGATTTGAAAGTATCGACGAGATTGGAAATTGAGAAGGGTTTTAACGGTTTATTAACATGGTTGATGAGGAACGTGTTGTTGAAAGCGAAAAGAATCAAATAGTAAATAAACAAATTAAAGATATGTATAAAGAGCCATGGATATGGAGTCATTGATAGTAATTTGAAATTGAAAATGGAGACATCTTTCGTTTTGATTCTTTTGAGAACGAGCTCTGCTGGATATTCATTAGAGGAAGAGAGCGGCGTATCCAGCTTATTAGTTTTATTGTCGTATGTGAAATGAATAATTAATTGTGAAGCATTGAAGAAGAAAGAATGATTCAATTACACCAGAAGAGAAACCGAATGATTACAATTACATAATTAGATCATTATTCAAGAGATTCAAATTAAATCTTTAATCCCTTCGGCACAAACATTTTTAAACACTACCGATCATCGGAAAACAAATGGAAGGATTTTGTTTACGAACTACGCTCATATTTTGAAGAATGGTTAAGAGGCTTTGAAGAAAATGACATCGAGAATTTTAGAAATTTAATTCTTATCGATAAAGTAAAGAAAGGAATTTCCGCGACGTCTCAGTAATTTTTTATAGATGATTGGCTAAATTTAAGCGGTTTTATAAGAAGCTAGATGATAAACTAGATGCGTATGGAACGTGAAAGAGGAACAAAACTGTTACGATCATCTACAAGCAATAAAACATCTACAATCAATAAAAGATCTACAATCAATAAAACATCTACAAGATATTTTTATGAATACACAAGAATTAGGTTTCGTCGTATTTCAAAATGAAGTCATGAAGTCTTCCAACAATGGATTTTCATTGCATATCTTAAGATTGTTATAAGTAAAATTCAGAACAACTGATTTAAAGCTAATATCGGAAAGATTAACCTAATCAAAAAAGAATTAATTAAGATATCCGACTACTTGCGACAACTTTAAAGAAAAAAAATGGACATATCGGTATTTTTTTTATGGTCTTTGATTTGTTTTGTACATTTTAAGAAAAATGTGCTAAAATTAAGATTAGAAAAATACATTATTACCTCTGAAATGGGAAAAAATGGGTAAAAATTAACAAAAAATAATATAAACACGGCCCATTCTCAACCAAAAGTTTACGAACAGATTTTCAATTCTTCAATTCTGATATGTTGCTATGTTAATCATTTTTAAATAAACCTCAGGATAAGAGATATTTTAAATTTTACAAAAACTAGGGCACTTTATCTTTGTTAATATATGAAATTGTTTAAAAAAATAGTGATTATATTCATAAAAGGGACTGTAAATTTTGTAATAAAGCAGTGATTAATAAATCAGAAGGTTAAAACAATTCTAATGTTATACAAAACATACACAAATAATTTCCCATCTCATTATTTCCAAAACTTTTTTAGCAATCGCAGGCCCCGTTTGAGTATTTTCAGAAAAACACATTTCGAGTAAAAAGCGTTTTAAAGTATGACATATATATCTTGCTTAAAATAATGGCATCTGTTTTTACCCCAAAACACTTGCAGTTTTAGTTCTAGTAAACGAAAATTAATAAACTTGGTATTTTTATTAGGCTAATAATATTATAAATTAAAATTATAATAAAAATTGTCAAATTTGACAAAATTCACAATTTTAGGGTAGTCGGATACCTTAATCATTTCTGATATTACTTTTCGTATGTTTTTTTTCACCTGCTACTAGGAAATCTTTGAATTACCTAGCTGCAAGTGGAATTCATAGAACAAAACTTAAGTACTTTCAAATTTTGTTAATTGTGAATATATGATACCCATTTATGGAGTAAGTAAATAAAAAGTCAGTAAAAATTCAACTGTTTACAGCTTAAATTATTCTTTATTTATTTTTCACAAACTTAGAATTTTAAATTAGATAAACTTAAATTAAATTAAAAGTAAAATTCAGCAATTCTCAGAAACTAAAATAATTTACATATAAATGGATTTTTTCCTTTTTTTTAAAAAAGTAAATTTTATTTGAACATTTATTATGACTTTACAAAATGATATTTTTCTTTTACAATTATTTTCAAATTTAAAAAATTCAAAAGAATTTAATGGTTATAAAAATTGCAAATTAAAACCATGCTTATTCATCATAGTTAATTTTTATAATAGCCTATTTATTGGATGAACTGAGAAAATTTATAAACGCAAATTATAAATCTGAAATTTAATCCTTTTTTAACACAAGAAATTTGTTGATGTACAAATTCTTTCGAAAAATTGAGCTGTAATCGAACATCAAAAGATGCAGAGACTCTTTCGAATAATAGAACCTCATTATTAGAAATGTGAAAGAATACGCAGGCTCCGTATGGAAAATTAGCAACCACATTATTAATTTTTTCTTATCCACTTATGCATTTCAAAGCCTTTTTAGGTAATAAATTATTTACTGACAAAGACTAGGAAAAACTTGACAGAGTATTGCTAAATGACATGTATTTTCATGCAATCACTAGCAAACCAGTTTGATTTTTAAAAAAAATTATAAATAACAATTCTAATATCATTTATTAATTCATTCAAATTATAAATTTTTAACAAATTCTCTGTATAATTTACTTTAAATAACATACTGTTAAAATTTAACAATTTTGTGAAATGAAATTTAGATTTGCATTTACTTCTTTATTTTTGATTTTACAAGGTAACTTTATAAAATTTCATATTTGCCATACTTGGTCTACAACATTACATCATGTATTCACCAGTTCAGGATTTTTTATTCATTTATTTCTTTCATTTCTGCAGTTTCCTAGTTATTCTTAACTTTTTTAGGACTAGTAAAATATTGATCAATTATATTGTAGTAAATATTATCCTAAGCATCTCTTAAGAAATCTCGATAACAAGTGGTATAATAACTTATAACGACACTAAAAGGCTGATTATGACTGATGTATCTCATTACACTTAAACATGGAAATATAAGGCAAAGAACGATATAATGCTTATCCCCATTGAAAAGTGTTAAGAGTAAGGTTCTTTAGGAAAAATGATTACACTTTTTCAGTTCTTAGAAAGTCCATGTACTTTTTGTTGAGTAACGTTGTGAATAAAAGATAAATATCTACCATTTCCTTTGTTAAATAATGTTTACTTTTAGAAATATTTCTTACATAGCTACATCTTTATAAAATGAATGCATTCGTTTAAAAATCAAATATTTTTTTAGAATCATCAGAATATTTTCAGAAAACAAACATTACATTTTGCATAGTGCTCAGTTTTCTGTATTAAACAAATTTTATACGGGAAATTGTAATGTGATTTTAATATTAAATTATATAAATCCAACATAATTAAATAGTAAATTTTCTGCAAAAACATACCTTTCTCCTATGTAATTTTGAAGTATGGCATTACTTTAAATGAATTTAAACTCGATTTCAGAAAGTGTGGTTGTAACAATATGTTTCAAATCTAGCCTTACAGTGCTATAACATTTAAAACATCTGTGAAAGTTTATTTTTACGATGTTGTACCTTGGGGCAAAGGCAAAACAGGAAACATAATGAACGTAACTTAGTGAGCGTTTTCTGTTGGTCCCACAAATTCATACTTGATATCGCCCTTTTCAGCCACCATTTTTCCTCCCAAACACTACTAGATAACCTCGTAGTCATCAAATGACACTAAAACTTCCTTATAATTCCTTCCGTCACAGTAATAACAAAAAGTGCAAAAAAAGAAAAAAAAATTAAATTACGGAGAACGGAAGAAAAAAAAAATATATTTCTCAAACACTCTCATTCCAGTAAAGCATTTTGTTCCTCCTAAAGTGATAGTGTGGAAATCATAAAATAAGACTAAATCATACAAAATAAGTAAGCGTCTTTTTTAAGGATAATTTTTATAATCAAGCAAAAAAAAAACGTGAAGGTAAAAAAAGATATTGTGGTTTTACATGATTATAGCAAAGTATTTCGAAAATCCTTGAATGATTTTAAATATTCCAAAAATGAGTATATATATACACTGGTGTCCAAATTTAAGCATAATTGATAATTATGTGGATAAAGAAAGAACTGTAAATCAAAATGGCGGGAAACGTGATATGCGAGTGTAAAATGGTTATAAAATATGGAAGCAAATCAAAAGAATGATAATAAATATTTTCATTATACAAAAGTAGCAGTTTGAAAGAAAACTGAACATAGCAAGGATTCAAACTTTAAAGTAAAAATGAAAGAAAACATTAAATAAAATACTGATGCTGCAGTTTAATAAGGCGTGTGGTCACCTCTGACAGCCAGGCACGCTGCACAGCGATTTACCATGCTTGCTATGAGATGATGAATGAGTTGTGGGCTCCAACGGTTCCAAGCTTCTTGAAGAGCTCTCTTCAGTTCTGTATCGGAGCTTTGTGGGTACTAAAGGGCAGCAATTTGTCTCACGTGCATATCCCATACATCTTCTATAGGATTTAAATCAGGGGAGTTCGTAGTCCACGACATGCGCTGGGTGTTTCAATCAGCACCGCTCGGTGAAATGGCGCATTATCATCCATGAATAGGAAATCAGAACCGACAGCACCTCGAAAAAAGCGAACATAAGGCTCAAAAACTTCGTCTCTGTATCTTTGAGCACTCACACACCCCGTGTTAAAGAAATGGAGGTCTGTGAGGTCATACATCATGATGCCTGCCTATACCATTACAACCCTTGGTTGAAAATGATGTCTTTCCGTTATGATTCTCGGTTCAAAACGTATTTCACGTTCTCTCCATATCGTTACCAACTAAGAATCACTACTCAGACTAAACCGGACTCGTCACTGAACATCACATTGGCCCACTCTCTCAGACTCCAATGTTGATGTTTCAAACTCCAGTTTAAACGAGCGCGTTTATGCGCAGACGCGAGGGAATGCAAACTGCTGGTCTTCTGACACACAGACTAGCATGATTGAGTCTCCTGTAAACAGTTTGTCTCGAAATTCGTATTCCTGTGGCGACTGTGAGCGCCGAACCCAGTGCTCTGGCAGTACTGCCCGTCTGACCTCACGCACTTATTACCAGATACCGGTCTTGGCGAGGGGTTATGACTCTTGGTCGACCTCATACTTGTTGTCGGGTAACATCTCCCGTTCTTTGAAACCTCTGCCACAGTCTTAAGATCATAGACTGGCCCACATTCAGAATTCGATACACTTCGGTTTGTGATCGTGAGGATTCCATCATTCCAACGATTTTTCCTTTCGTAAACATGTCCAATTGGCGTCTTTGTGCCATCATTCACTTTGTTTGATGGTTAACAACGCTCCTTCGCACAGCTGTTGCACGAAACTTCTCTGAACTGTTTATGCTGCTTGAATCGGTTTCTTCGCGTTCCGACATGCACCGGTGTTTCGCGCAGGATGTAGTCGACTGAAAAGTTTTGCATAAACCCAATGTTTCTTCTTCACCCAATTAATAGCCGCAAGAAATTTGGAATAATTTTACGAATATTTACTTCATGTTTTTCGCATTTGACGATTTATGCTTAACTTTTGGACACCACAGTATATATATATATATATATATATATATATGTATATGTAAGATGTAAAATGTAGAAACCTCAACAAATACTTCTTTAATTGACACAAAATTCGGCAGTAAAGTAGCATATAAATTTATACATAAATATCAAAATCAATATATATATATATATATATATATATATATATATACAGAAATGAAAACATTATTAAATTTAGTAAGTTATTAAATAATGTCATACAGGAGACTTAAAGAGAATTATGTATAAAGTGAAAATAAACAATATAAAATGAAAAAAGGAAATTTATAGGTTATGTTATCCCCCCTCATTTGTATGCAAAGTTTAATCCTTCTGATCATGCTTTCAATTAGGTGGTCAACCACCGAAAAATTAAGCAATCGCCATTCTTCTTGTAGAGCAGTTTCCATCTCAATAGGAGTGGTTGGAAATTGGAAACGAGAAGATACAGCACCGCCGACAGCATCCCAAAGGTTTTTAATGGGATTAAGGTCGGGCGAATATGCTGGTGAGGACATACGCGCAATTCCTTCACTTTTCAGTTAGTCATCGACGATGTCAGCTCTTTGGGGACGTGCATTATCATCCATTACAACAAAAGTAGTACAAACTGCTGCAGCGTACAATCTCACAATGGGTTCTAGGACTTCATCTCGATTATGGGCAGCCGTCGCAGAACCCCGCTTAAAGATGAGCAGGTCGGTGCGGAATGCTACTGAAATCCCTGCCCACACCATAATGCTTTCGCCTCAGAATGCGTGATGTTTTGGAACTGATTGCGTGTTCCTTGTTTTAGCCATATCCTTATAAGCTTGTCATCTGGCTCCAGAGCAAATCTTGACTCATAAGTAAACATGGCATTGCGCCAGTCAGACAAAGTCCAATTGCATGTTCCCGGCAAAACTTTAATCGTCTCCTTTTTGAGTGGACGGATAGAGGAACACAAACTCGAGGTACTTGGGCATACTGTCCTTTTATATGTAATCTTTGGCGTACAGTAGCTGCAGATATAGCCTTACCAATGGACACTCTAACCATATATGTCTCACGTGTGGTAATCGCTCTGAGATTCCGCTTGGTTACAATAGCATTATATCAATCTTCAGTGGGGGTTGTAACCCTGGGTGACCACCTACGAGCCTTTGGGCATCTGTTTCTGTGTTTTGGAATTGTTTCCATAAACGTGAAATTACAGAATGATGAACGCCAAAGAAAATAGTAACATCTGTGATCGACTGTCTTGCTTCAACGCACTCCACAGCACGCCAGCTCTCAGAATCTTCCATTCGTTTTCTGGAAGTCATAGAAACACGTATGTCTTGAAAACAAATTGTACGAAAGTTTTAAACTCCTTCTATCCCCACTTACAATCATCTTCTGTAACCCTTCATAAAGCTGGCTTCTTATAGAATTGTCCTTTTTGCATATTTCTTGACATGAAAGCACTATTATCTGTTACCTAACATATTTGCATACTTCCATTTACCTCTTCAATTTAGTCAGGCTTCCGGAAACTTGTATTTTTCTCTCCGTGCTTAACTTTTGGAAGTTAGTGTATATATATATATATATTATTAAAAAAGGGGTAAGTTTGGCTGGCCACAAAGCATGTTTTACCCCACTTTATATAAATTTTTTTCTATATATAAGCTGTCCCAAGCCACCAATGTTTATACTACTGTAGCATCCATACTTTATATTTAAATCTATTGTTCTTATTTTTCATGTATCCTTTTCAAAATCTATTATCTGGTTAACCTGCAATTTCAATTTTTTTCAGGTTTGTTTCATGATTATTCAATAGTAGCTTGTACAGAAATTTTGAATGTATATAAACTGCTGTTTGTGTAAAAAAAGCAACACCATGTAGAAATCATTCTAATTTTAAATGGAATTCAATGCACAAAAGACTTGTATTAGTACAAATAAATGACGAAATGCTCAAAGCAAACTAACAGTATTAAGTGCCCGAATTCAGTATTCCACGTGCTGCAATAAGTGCTGCTATACGACGTGGCATGGAGTCAAATAGATTTAGAATACCAGCTTGTTGAAGAGAAATCCATATTGCTAGTATGCAAAGCAAAAATTCTACTTTTGTAGCTGCAGGACACGGATCATGAGACAGACGCCGACCAACTAAATCCCACACGTGCTCAATAGGTGACATATCCAGTGAATATTCAAGGCAAGGAATAAGTTGCATATGTTGGGCTCAAAAGAAGTCTCGAACAGTATTTTGTGCAACATGTGGGTGGTCATTATCCTGCTGAAAAATAGCTCCAAGAATGCTTTATAAAAAGGGAGAGATTTCGGAATAAAACACTTTTGTAACTGTTGGTATTGAGATTACCCTCAAATCATTGTAAATTGGATCATAAATGGTACGAAATCGTGCCCCAAACAATAACTCAGGTTGTTAGGCTACTATGCCGTTCGATAACAAACTCTGGAAGGCAGCGTTCACCGACATAGCGTCTAACTCGAATGCGGCGATCATGGTCCCAAAATAGAAGCGTGATTTATCAGAAAGAGCCACTAGGTGCCAATCAGCGTGCCAGGCTGTGTGCTCATGAGCCCATTGCTTGCAATCCACGGTGCAGCAGACGTCGTCGAATAGCCGAAGCTGACATTAGTACACCTTTTGAAGTAGACCAACTTTCTGCTAACTGCCTGAAAGAAGCTGTACGGTCATTCAGCACCCTGTAGAGCAGGTGTTGATCATCGAGCTGTAAGATCACCTTCCGTCGTCCACTGCCAGTTTTTCTTATTTATCGGTACTCAATAGTCCACTTCTTCCACCAAATCACCGTGGAACTCTTCCGCTGCACTTAAGCTCCTATTGCGCGAAAAGAAAATCCTCCTTCTTGAAGCCCGATAATCCTTCCCCGTTCAAACTCATTAATTCGTTAGAATTTTTCCTTATTTCGACGTGGAGGCATATTTCTACAGCATTCTAATTATACACTTGCAGCATCAGTTCAGAGGGCGCTGTGCACACCACGCAACCGTGGTGTCTCTGAAGCGTTTTTATTTTACGTAACATCCTATAATTGATATTTGCTGGATGATTTCTTCATAATGTTGCACTATTTACTAACAGCCGTATATATATATATATATATATATATATTGCTAATAAGCTGGTGAAATTAATTAAATAATTACTTCATCGATGCATGTGTGTGAGTGTGTGTTGTGTAATGCTTCACTTAAATTTTCTCAAGAATGTATTCCATAATGGTAAAAATACTCTCTTTCTAAGTCCCTGTAGTGATTAATTTCTATATTACCAGCCTTATTTGTGAACTACCCACCACTTTATGTCTCTCAAAAAGCTAAAATTTAACCGTTTTAAAATTTGGATTATGCAATCTTGTCGCCCCCGCGTAAGCTTATCTATCAGAAAGGCCTTTACCGAAAATCTTCTGATTTTCATAAATTCTTGGTTTATAATGGCTACAAAACCAATAATTCATTTTTTGAGCATCCTGTTGTATAAAAAAGATAATCGTTAAGTTATTGTAACTGCTTTTATTCTCTCTTTCAATCTGTTCTCTTTTTCTTTCACTTCTTTTTACTTATTTGGAATCGAAATTTGCCATTAGATTGAAAGTAGAATACAGTTGCATAAAATATTGTATTTATACATCTTTTAATGACACACGAAATCTAGTTATTTTAGTATTAGACAATATTATATTGAATTACATTCATTTTACATGCGCTACAGAATCTAAAAATCTTTCTTTATTTTAGTTTTTCCATTTGTTTATTATTATACTGAGAAAATATTTCTAATACCCCGTTACTGAAATATTTTGATAATCAAGACAATTTCGTGGAATTAAATTAATAACTAGATCATAAAAAATTGCTATATTGAATAATTTTTTTTCAGATTTAATTACGCATTTAAAGTAATTTACCCAATCCCATCGCGATATTCGATTTCCTTTGAGTTACCGAACGTGCAATGGATTTGATTAAGTTGTAAGGAAAAAAGTATAATTATTTCAAATATCAAGTGTTTTCCTTTTGTCGAACAAACAATCAAAATGTCTACATTCACTTATTTTTTAAAAAACATTTAATTGTAAAAAATTGCTAATAATTTTAAAAATATAAATTATAGTAATATATAAAGTTTTGTTTTTTAAATCATTTTTCGAATATATTTTATATGATACATTATATAATATCGCTGAATATAACCAAACATTATTAAAACCTTAATACATACAACACAAATCTTAAAATAAAGAATATATTTCTGATAAAAAAATTTCATCAAAAGAAATGGAACTTACATTTTGGAATAAAAATTATTATTAAAATAATTATTATACGAAACAATTATTATATAAAAATATTATTCATGGAGAAACAACATTATTTTTACAATTAAAAAATATGCGTCTTTTCATAAGTAAAAGATATGTGTCAGAAGCTAAACTACAGATTTAAATAATTCAAAGTACAGTATTTAATATGGAATTAAAGCAAGGAACTTATTTTAGTTCCCATTAAATAAAAAGATTTAAAGGGTAACATCAACAATGGCAGGAAATATCACGGGGTTGATACACAGGTGCACTTGAAGGCATCCTGTCAAAAACGTAGTTATTATTGTTCTCGTAATGACACTTTAAACTGCGCGGAACTGATGAATGGACACGTATATAACTTCACACTCTCATCAATGAACTTAATTAACGAAAACGCTGAGATTTTGATCTCTTTATTGGAGAATCTCATTTGCGTTTTGGATGAGGAATGATTAAGCACCCCATTATCTTATGGAGATTACGCATTGTGAAAACGGATGCCTTCTAAATAGTGGTAATTAAATTAGACAGGTTTGTAGAATGTGGCTTGTGTGTAGAATTGGAAATTTTAGGTTTTTGTTTCACTTATGATAAGTATTCATTTTACTTCTAGAGTTTATAATAAAAACAAAGGAGCAAATATGAATAAATGAGAGCAACTATATAATATTTCGTATACCAACAGATATATCCAAACTTATTCTTGTAAATCTAATCGTCTCTCGTGCATTTTCTTGCTCTTTTTTCTCAAATTTTTGGAGAATATTTTTTAATAAAAAATATCGGTACATCAGTGTCGTTTCTTTAAGAAGGATCGAGCTTTCTAATTAGTGAAAAATATTATTGAATTCCTATATCGAGACATTTAAGGCTAAAATTATTTTACTACTAATACATTTTTGGATGTATTACTTGTGAGAAAAAAATAACTAAAAACAGTTCTTCAAATATGTTCATATAATTGTTACACGTTCATCGGTACATGTTCATATAATTGGTACATGTTTTAAGTTTTTGCAACATACATTAGATTAAATAACATTTGTTTTAAATTTAGGAAACAATTTACAGTTAAGGGGTAACGGAAATGAATACTATTTTTAAGAAATGTAATAAAATAAGAAATATGAGTTTTTTTATCATTATTTTTTTTCATTTTTATTTCACAAACAATCATTTGTAATGCATTTTTAATATTACCAAAAAATAACATTCAATATTTCTGATTTAAGCTTTTAAAAAGTATATTTAATAACGATAACATTGCTGAGTAAACGTAACCTTAGATGAACGTTTTTGTAAATAAAATCTTTTTTACATCAAACCTATCATCATCAAGAAATATTAATGTAAAGCATTTTCTAAAAATATAGCTTTCATTTCGCTTCTCAAATAGTCTTGATTAGTGATCCAATCATCCCAAACGAGTACTTATGAACTTACTGAATTCTGCTCCATTTCGACAAACCTTTGCTTACAAAACAAGTATTATACTTCAATTTACGAGTCTACTCAAATCTAAATCGTCCATGAAGCGTTGACGGAAAGAAGCATTCCTTGTTAAAAAATTACTAGAAGTTTTGTTTCACTTAAAACTCTTCTTCTAAAGTTGAAGAGAGAAGAAAAGAATGGCGATAAAGGGTTTTTATTGACGACATACACAATAATTTTTTTTGGCTGGAATTTCTATCAGAAATAAAATTGTTGTTAAAGAAATACTTGAGACGAGTTTCGAGCAAGGTCATGGCAGTTTCATGTGCTAGAGAAGGTAGTCTTATATTTTCTCTTTTTTAAAATTTTTTTAATTGGACATACATTACATTTAGCATTTACCCATTTTTTGAGTATTTCAGTATCTTGCATTACTATAAATTAAATCTGAAAATATAGATATTTGTTGTTAATAACATTGATAAGGTTTTCCTTTTATGTTTAATTTTAACAGAATGAGTGCTCATGTGTTTATTTATTTTTTATTATTGTTTTCTTTTTTTTTTCATTTTTTATTTATTACAAGTTCTATGTCAATCATTTGTAACATTTTAAGTTGTACTTTTTCTCTTTTTTAAGGCTTAGTGACTAATTTAATTTTGTATATTTTTGTTTAATATGAAATGTTTAAAATGAATTTTTTTTAAATGAAGGTTGTATATTTTGGTTTAACATTAAATAAATTTCAAAATGAAATGAATTGATTTTTTTTTGTTTATTCAAGTTTTAATTTTGATGCAGCACAAGTCTATGCAAGCACATTTTGTATTTTGTGGAATATTTTATTCCTTCATTTTAGAAAAAGAGCGTAATAAGATTTTCATTTTCACAGATAGAAAGATATTTCGAATATTTTATCCGTCTTGTAATACGAATACGACATTCAAGGTAACATGTATATAGAACTTATAAGCATTTAGGAATTACGTATCTTTAATTTAACTAATTAAATATTTTTATATAGTCAAAAAATTCTAAATGTTTTTTTTTAATATTTGCATTTATAAGATTTTTAAATTGAAACTATGAATAATAAGTAAATAGTTCATCATTATAACTTAAAAATTTGATTAGCAAAAGAGACAACAAAATTAGATTAAATATTATGGGAATGTATTTTTAGATTTCGAAAATATAGTAAATAAGTAGAATTTTTATCTTCTTGTCCGAATTTGAATACATTTTGATTTACGACGGAACACATAGTGCATGTGCCTCATTTATAATCCTATATTGAAGTATAATGATATAAGAGCATATAAGTAAGTATATAAAAGAGAAGTATATATAATAAATAAGAGTAAGTTGTATGGCAGTATAGAAGTTTGATAATATAGAAATAATGACAATTTAAGTATAATAATTTCACACATTCACTTCTAAGAAAATAAAGTTTGCAGACCTTCCGTTTTTAAGGTGTAGAAAAAATAAGAATAGAAATTCCAATGTGCAAATTAGCGTTCATGACGTCAGAAACCAGAAAAAGGACATAAATGCACAAATCGTGATTTTATTGAAGCTGTTATTTTTCGTTATTAGAGTAGTGAATGCCAATATTTTTGCTGTTATTTTGAGTAAAGAAAACTGGAAAACGTCATGCCAACGTTATATACCTGAATCCATGTCCTGTCATATATTCAGAAGACTGGAATCCCCCCCAAACACAAGGAACTGCATAAGATGCTGTTGAAGTTGCAAGAAATCCCATTGTTAGACTGGGGGAATCGATCTAAAAAGCAGGGTATATATGATGTCGGCAAGAAAAAGGTCTTCAATATGCTTCCATGGCAAATAATGACCGAAATATCTTGCTAAAAGCTTATTGGGACAGAACAGATTCAGAGACAATTTATTTGGGCAATGGGACGAAGGGTCTCACAACCCAAGGAATCGGAAATACGCTTCGTACGTGCTTTCTTTATGTTCGTAGGCCAATACCGTTATCAGCAAGACAACGTGCGGTCAGCATAAAGTAGACTTCTCAACATCGAGGTTGAATCAAAAATAACTGGAGTAAAATGCCGCTTACACACGAGTCCCGATTCAGTTTAGAGTATGGCACCAGGCTTGTTTTGGTATGGCGGGACAGGGATACTCAAAAACCCTTATATTCATTTAAGAAGGATCTCGTTACAGACAAGGTTGTTTAATAGTTTGGGCTGTAATTCTCATAGTTTGACGTACTGTGCTATATATATTTAGAATGAAACTTTTATGGTTCAAAGATATACAAATGAGATCATGAAACCCCATGACGTGTTTTACAATACAGCTATAGATGGTTCCTTTCTTTAAATGTTGGATAGAAACACACCTCATACAGATAATCTTGTGACGAACTTACTTGAAGCTGAAGCAATGCTGAAAATGAAGTGGTTAACTTAACATACTTTCGTGAACCTATATAAATCGAGCGTATGTGGGACACACTAGGAGGATATAATATTGCAATACCAAGACCTCTTATTACTTGGGAAATAGCTGAATCAGAAATCATCAAGATTGGAACAGCCTCCTCTCTCCCCAAATCTCCTCCATAACCTGCCTGCATCCTTCCAAACCAGGTGTGCCGCATCCTAGCAGTAAGAGGGACCACATAACACGTAAAGAAACTTGTTTCATTTCCAAAGAATCAGTCTATTTTTCTCTTAAATGAGCCATATTGTTGCCCTGAAGCATCATTTCATGCTTTCCAAGGGATTAAAGTGTTCATACAATTAATTTTTGCTTATTTTTGTCAGTAATATGTTTCTTTAATACCTGCATTTTCTCATTTTATGCCCATGCATGGTTTTTACAAAGTAGTTTCTTCCTTTTTTCTCTTGATCTCTTAAATGTGTTTTCAGCAACGTAACTTTTTTCTAGATGTTTTTTTTTCCATTTTTTTGACACCTACTGGGGAAATATATTTAATTAATCAATATGTGAGAACTAATTAGTTCAAAATATGTTTTCTTCACAAATTTGTTAATCTCTAAAAATGTTTATTTACTAAATGTCTAAGCAAATAAACAACAATTTCCTCTTATAATTATTTGCATCAGATGATTACAAGATCATATTTCTTGTAAGTTGATTTTCATTATAGCATAACTTTGAATTTCTAACTGACATTAACTCAATTTGCGTTTAGGAAAGTCGGTATCATGTAATGTAGTTTTCTTTTTTTTTTCTAGATATTATAAATAGTGTTTCTGCATTATTTATTATTTTGACCGTATGTTTTGCCGTAAATTCAATACGTTAACTAATAACGATGTAAATTGAAGTGTTGGCTTGAATTAATATCTACATCTCCAGCTCATCTTCATCTATGGAGGAAACTGATCATCAAAGCTGCTTGCTGTAATTGGTATCGCCTATATTGCGCAGCGGTAAAAAGTGGTACCAGCTTCTGTAGAATGTACTAGGTCTGCAAAGGTTTAAAAATACCAATGTGCAGCCCCATTGAAAAAAAATTATTAGAATTTTACATTATTTGTAATAACTTCAGAATTGAGATAAGGATTTCAAATGCAATACTCAGAGGAGAGAAATATGTAGAACTTTTCTGTATCTTTTAAATAAGTAGCTTATGGAATTAAACATAAATAAAATAAAAACTTTGAAATTCAGAATACATATTATAGTAAATAATATATATATATATATATATATATATTATTTTTGTAAATTACTGTTTAAGATCTAATTATTGTAAAACGGTTTTATTCAAAGAGAAACATATCAGATGAATTTTAAAGAAAATTTAGTAATATATTTGAATTTAGAACATTTTTTCCTTCGACATATTGTTCTCAGGAAATTATTAAAATATTTGAAATAAGTCATTAAGGGTTACAGAATGAGAGACACAGAGAGAGAAATGATCAAATAATATTTATAAAAAACGTAGTTTTGAAAGAACACTATTTTTTTCTGGCACAGTTGCCAATGCGTTACTTATAAACTGCAAAATACATATATTCAGTAAAATTAATTCATTCACTAGTGATAAAAATAACTTTTTATTAAAATATCTTCATTAAAGCTAAGTAAAAGGAAAGAAAGATTATAAATGATACAAAACATGCGTGTTTATAAAACAACAATTCCGCTCTATATAAAATATCTGTACTTGTTTTCATTATCGTTCAAAGTTTACGATCCAGTAAACAGTTGAATGCTAAGATCAAAATTTTATTTTATTGATTAGTTTTATTATGCAAATTTGAAGCATTGTTATTATGTTTAGTTCAGAAATCTGAGTTTCAGATTAAGCAGGGTTTTTTCCGTTTGTTCTCGAATCAGATGGGGATAAGTTTCAATTTTACTTCGTTCGGACTTTTATCAGACCAATTTGTTTTATGTTAAAGAACCTTAAGCATTGACATGACTCTAGGAAGAAACCCTGTGATTATTGGTTGCCAAATCGCTATGACATGATGATTGTAGAAAAAAGAATTAAACTCATTTATCATGTTAAATTGTCCGTACTATACAGTATAACGTCATGGATTCTGCTATATTTAGCTTAATTCATAAAGCTCAATTGGTTATTTTATATGGAGGATGTGGTAGATTTCTGGAAAAACTTTCAATCTGATACAAAAAAAGATTCACGTCATGATATTTAACTGTTCATCCAGCTTTGTGAACCATACCAGAGAACCTTAACCAGAACCTGCCCAGAAAATACAAACGTAGCATTTTTCAGTTTTTGTTTTATGAGAATTTTGTAATGTTTGCATTAATTTTCGCAAAATCTGTATCAAGTTTTGAAGAAATTTTAGCTATGATGTATCACAAACATCAATGTTTACAATAAACCATCATAAATGTTTTATAATAATGTATCCATATGTAAAATTAAGGATTTGGGAATATGTGATTATACGACATTTCGAAAGTTTTTATTAGTGTTTTGTATATTAACATGCAGACAGTATTTCTAAAAGTATCAGATCTCAGAAGTTTCTCTATACTGATCAAATGATTTCTTAAACAGCTAAAATAAAGCAGATTTTTCTTTTCTTTTTAAACATGAAATTTAGGTAATTATATATATATATATATATATATATATATATATATATATATATATAACAAGTTTAGAGGCAACGACAAAAACCATCACATATCAGTATATCTTCACATATACCTATGTATCTTTTTCTCAGAAACTATTAATTATTAAGAGTTCAGATTTTCTCTGAATATTAATTGGACTTTAATATTTATACTGAGCAGAGATATTTCAAATATTTAGTTCAGTTTTATCAAAATCATGTCGTTGTCTTTTTTTTGTTACGATCATTGCCCTTTAATAAATTATTTTGGGAAAATTTATAAAATCTCACTTCAGAGTGTACAAAGTTTTATACCATTTATGTGCATTTAAAATTTTATGTGAATTTTTTTGGTATATTCTGAGACAAAGTACTCACAGTTTGAAAAACATCACTTTGAGGAAAATGCGTTTTTAATATGAAATATCACCTACTCACAAAAATTATGAATTGCAACCTGTATTTGTCCCATTTTACTAAACATTATCATCATCTAAATTTATTTTAAAGTAAAATAGGAAGAAAAAAAAAGCTTTAAAATATTTAGAAAATGCTTATATATCACTTTTCACTTTTTGTTTACTTTTTGCATCTATTTTCTCAAAATTTGTATAAATTTCTGAATAATTTGTATCTTTTATGTATTACAAATATCCAAACATTAAGGTTGATCTTAAACCACCATAAATATAATATGAAAAAAATTATGTATATGGTTTTGGTGTGCGACTTTGATAAAGCATGATTTACGTCATTTCGAAGTTTCATCAGTCTTTATTGTGTTCACATGCACAAACATAAGTTTCCTCTACACTGGATATTGCTTTCTAGACAGCCAAAATAAATCTCTGGTTTATGTTTTAAACATGGTATTTGTAATGTTTTATGTATTTAACCTTCTTTTTAACGACAAATGGTAATACACATCTAGTTATCTGGTACCATTCCTCAGAAACTTTTGAATCTAAGTTTAAAACTTGTCTGTGCAATAATGAAACATTTATATTTATATGAAGTAATATTTTAAAATATTTAATTTTTAAAACAAGCTTTATTACTATCACTGAGTATTCAAAATTTGTCACTTTTGACTTCAACATACTCTTTATTCAATGTTTTGTAATATTTCCATCACATTGTATGCACAATACATAAGCTATATAAAATTGCAATGTTTTTACATATAGTAAATTGGAAACATTTCAATTTTACACAATTTTAAAAGCTAACTTTAGGAAACAATTTTTGGTCAATCTTGCTTTCTCCAATATCTGCTCTAATTTTATTTTTAAATATTAACACATCCTATTCCCAATACTTTTTATTTTGAATTGTAACTTTTACATTGTTTTCATTAGACTATCCATATCATTACATAAATGGAACATTTGTATTCAATTGGAAGCAAGTAGTCACAAATTACTCTACTTTGGATGTATTTTTAAATTTTGATTAATTAGGACAATAAACGTAACGTTAAACTGGCTAATGCATATTTTTCTTCAAAGAAGAAAATGTATCAATTCATTTTCTTTTGTTATTATTGTTTGATTAGTACATACTTTCATTGCAAACACTTTGGTCAATTCTACAAAAGTATAACTTCTTTTAAAGAATGTGTGATGCTTACTTGGATTGAGTCTGCAAATTGGGTTATGGACCATCTAATCAATAAGTCTTTGTAATTGTTTCTTTGATTTAAAGGACAGTGTTTATTTTCTCTTATCTATAAAAAGTGAGAGCACTCCAACATACGTTATTTTTAAAAATTCCTTCTGACATGCTTCTAATTCATAAAATGGCAAATATTTTATATCACTTTAAGGTTATGAATTGTAATTTCAATATCAAATCTCAAATTGATAATTTCAAGTTTTAGCCCAGAATGTGACACATTAAGCTTATTTCCCCAATACATTATGAGTTAATATCATTTAGTTGCCCTCCTAAGCTGAAATTCAAACAGACAACAATCTTTGTGGTATTGATGTGTAACATATTCTCTTGGTTGCTAGTGTTGTTGGACTGATTTCGTGAAAAGGACGAAATAGGTAACAGAAGTTGAGGCATGCTGTTTGATTGATAAATGGTGCAGGTGTATCTTCCCTTCAGCCTCGTCTGAGGTCCAACTGTGTAATTAAAGACGCCCGCCTACCACCTTCCCATAAGTCTTATTAGACTTCATCAGAATAAACTTGAGATTCTTGCTCAATTCTCAAGTCTCAGGGCTCGTTGTATGAAATCAAGTTATATTTATATCTGTAAATATAATAATAATTATATTTCCTGTTAAGCGTCTGAGAAAGTTCATATTCTTAAAAATAGGAGTAAGTATAGATTATTTGAATAAATATTTAGAGCTTATCATTTCATACTTGCCAGAGTTGAATTCCTGTCCTGTCAGTAATATTTTAATTGTGATTAAAGAAAATTTCTCGATTAAAAACCACTAATTCAAGTAAACAATTTTCCCTCTAATATTTCTAATTTTATGCCTTGACGGTGTCTCTTCGTTACTATCTTCGGGGTCAACTTCTAGTAATTAATACATTCTACTGCACATACCAGTAGATCTTGTCATTTTGGTAGTCACTTGTCTCAGAATCAAAAATTAAAAATGCAATATTTTGCAAACTTTGGCACTGTTACCCGTATACCGAAGGTGGCTCACTCTGTTAAAAATATCTCCTTCCATGATTTGATGGTGATTTTAATGTTAACTAGTTTGCCAGAAGTGACCGTCTCAGAGCTTTCTAAAATGAACTCAGAAATAGACACAAATCAAAATGTTTCATTCTTTGATGGTATATTGACATAGATTTTCAACAATTTTAAATGCGCTTGATTTCATAAATCTATTATCTCCGTTCTTCCTCAGATTGACAATAATAAATATTTTGATAAAAACTGCATCCTTGTGTTAATTAAATAAAATTTTTCATTAAAGATGTAATTATTCGATGAAAATTATTTCCATGTCTATAACCGATTCATTTCTTTCTGGGATTAAATCACTATTGCGTATTTACCATGATAACAAGTCATATATTACATCCCTTTCATTCTTTGTAAGACTCGTTTTTATTTATTGTTTGCAGATTATTTACTGGTGTGAAAATATGGTGACGTGATTTACGTGTTTGTAGCTGCATATCTTCAATGCCTGTATTCTGGATTGGGGCCAACTAATACCGAAGTGAAGCTGGAAGCTGATTTATGCTGTAGTGTGGATGGTGTTCAAATGACACCTCAAATCAACAAAATTCATAACTTTTGCTTACAATTTTATACACTGTAAAGTATTTTGATAATATGTAAGGCGCAAGCAATTAATTTAAAGAGGACTAGACAACGTAGTTCCTCTTATTTTCTTTTTAAAACTCCTGTCAAAACAAATCTTCAAGTATAGTCTCAAGGTATAAATTTTCTGGTTTTAAAAGGACTTAGATATATGTTTACAATAAGTCATTTTGAGCCATTGCGATTTAGTACTTTCAATCAAATGTTGATAAAATATAACAATTATATGCATTAAAGTTATGAAATTGTGTTCTAGCTCTCTTTCTATCGTAATTTTTTTTTGTTTGCGTTAACTTTACTTCTTACAAAATGTTGTAATGTAAGGTATCAACGATATGAAAAGAATATGTTGAATAGATCAATTAAATTTATTAACTTCAGGATTATGAAAATTGTTTGGCTGTTTATGATGAAGAGCACATGTGTTTAGTTGCTTACATACTGCAGCGCATTAAATTCAGAAATTTAATTGTTTATTCTTATAAAATAAATTTTATAGAACTAACAATCAGGAAATAAGATTTGTTTAAAAATTTTTATTAGACACACACTAATATTAACTGGCTAAGAGTGATTTGAAAAGGGGGGCAATTTAAAACTTCTTCTCGTACTTCTGGCTGTAAAACTTTCTTTTGTGAGTTTTCTTATAGAAAAACAATCCTACTATAAATTCGATATTGATCATGTTGGGGATAAGAAGAAATATAAAGTTCTCGGTGGTCTCATTATTTAAGAACATGATATATTTTCAATGTAATCACCATAATAGTTCTGTAAAATAGAACATGATATGTTATAACTTTGAAGTATAATTTTATTTCTCTGAGAAATATGAACAAAAAATAACAAAATTTTTAATTGTGCTTTCATTTGATTTGACGTTTTACTTAACTATATATTTATTTCCTTTAAATAATAATTTAACTTTCTTTTAAAAAAGGAAGAGTGCATTTTTCTTGTAAAAGAGACTATACATATAATACGAACTAATTGGAACTTTTTCAGGAAGATTCTCGATGTGACACCTTGTCAAAGAAAGCTTACTCACCAGCACATAAAATCAGCATTTACAACACGAGAACAAAACGAGCAAACTTTACCACCACGACAATATGAGAACTTCGAGCTCGAATCTACAATGCTAGTCAAGAATTCCTGAAAATATGTTTGGCCTACCACAACTTATACCTTCCAGAAACATTATTTCTCTCTATCATATAAAAATTACTAATGACTAAATGTTTTTTAGCAAAAAAAGAGGTACTGTGTGGATGTCTTTCTAAAAAATGCATTAGTTCTGGTATATGTATGTATGGACATATTTCTGAAAAAATATAGATATCAAATTATTTTAAATAGCATATAGATATATTTCATGAAATAAAAAGAAAAATTACTAATTACGTTTCTATAAGTTAAGGGTGATTTTTACCTAGAAGGTAGTAATAGAAAAAAAACTTCATTTTAAATTTATACTTCGAATAAGAGTGGCCTTATTCGTTACGTTAAAGCAAATATTGAAATATCATATGTAAAATTTGAAGTTTATAAATGTTTTGGTTATTTGTATTGTGGAATATTTTGCAATATTACGTTAATCTTATAAGACTACGTGATGAACATTTAATATAAAATATACATTATAGTTTCGAAGCATTTGGTGAAGTTTAATTGGCTTTAATATTCAACATATTAAATATTTGTAATATATATATATATATATATATATATATACATTAATGAACAATATTATTTTTAAAATCTTTCTCTCTTTCTTGGTTATTAATTAATTATGAACTTCAAATGTACCTGCTCTCTCAGCTTCACGAAGATTTTTGAAATTGGAAATTTTGTTCTTATACATATAAATTAAGAAACTCAATGCAGAGTATAAATATTTAAACATGCTTACAAAAGGAATTATTTTATGACATTTAAAAAATCAATTTACATGTTCTTTAGTTACTAATGTGCTGTCATTAATAGGATAAACTAAGTAAGAAGTATACTTTAAAACAAAATTCTAACACATTAAGTTATAAAAAAAATATTATGAGCGAATCATTAATTTCAAATATCCCATCATAGTATCTCAGTTTTTTAGTAAAATGTTTTGCTAATTTGCATATATATTGGAGTTTACAAACTATGCAAATACCTACATTTGAAACTAATATATTTTCTGCTTAACATTTTGAGACAAATTTATATAAATGCCTTTTAAATACCTTAATACCTGTTTTCTTAAGTGCTTTCGAGAATTAAACATTCATTTCGTGGAAAACTATAATTGTGTAGCAGTAAACATCTCCTAGTTGAAACTGCACAAAATTTTATACATTGAATTACGGGGAAAAAAACTATCTTTGTATAGCACCCACTCTCTTTAAAATGTAATGTACAATAAAATTTCTATTTCGTTAATCTACTTACTCATAATCTCTTTTGAATTCCATTAGTGAAAGGATACGAATAGAAATAATGCCTTACTTATCGATAAAAGCCGAAAGAGAGGATTTAGATCTTTGAAAGATGAGTTTTTAAAAAGATGTGCTACAGATAAATATACAAAATAGAGAGAAACATTAATACAATGTAAAATTTTGAGACAATGCACAATCTTGATTTTATCTAAGAGATTTGGTTATTAGATTTTTGAAATCGGGAAAATCCCATGTGACGTATAATGCTTACATTTTATTCATCCGTCTTAGACGAAGATAATATGCAAGTCATAATAAGTTGTTCTTAGAGAAAAGGGTATTATGTGTTCTTGTTCCCTGGAATAATATTGATGGAAGTTGGAAAAATATTGATATGAAGTCGCATAAATGTTGATATAGCATACTATTCTTTATTCAATATCGATTAAATGATAACACAGAGATATGTATTCATGATCAGTTGGCTTCAATAGAATGAATACAGTTTTGAAATTGTATTCTTAAACGTTTATAATTAGAAAAATATTTCTCTTAGAGAGAAAGAAGTTGGTTTAGTGTCTACAAGGATATTTTGCATTTAATACTAAATTAAATTTGAATATTTCTTAAATTTCAAAAATTGCGTTTGTACTTTTTTATGTTAATATCTTGAGGAATTAAATATTAGTACTCCATTGTAAGGTATTGTTATATTGCGCACCTTAGTGGAAACTAGAAACCAATGTTGAATAAATTTCGTTTAAAGATATATTATATCTATTTACAGGACATTACAACATAAATTAGAGTATTTAATCATTATATATGTTACGTCTTAGGTCCGAATTTTGGTCAGTTTGCGAATTGGATAGCCAATTCTCGTTTTATCCATGGAGTTTGGCCAAATTCTAAAGTACTTGCAATTAATATTATACAGAAGGTCATTCGTACTTTACGAAAACGATTTTGTAATTCATTTTCTCGTTTACTTTTTAAGATGAAATTTTTGAAACTTCAGAATAATCGTATGCTAAAAGTTTTCCTTAATTGGAATGTGTAAAATAAAATATTTACTTAAAAATTCTCCTAAAACATTATATGGCTCGAAGGTAACGTAATTACGCTTTCCAAGGTGGAATGTTCATATCAACACATTTAAAAAGAACGGTGTAAAAATCTCGTCATTGTATTTCAATCAGTGGTATTCAGAATATATTAAATTTGAAAGGGAGAAAGCATCCAGCAGACGGGTAAAAAGGAAAACATGAAGATGAAACTCCATCCTAAGACTGTTCAACCGCAGGCAAATTTCAAGAAAAAGTGAAGTCTCTGACCCTAAAAGAAAATTCGCTGACTGAAAGATTCATTGGTTCGAAACTAATAATGATTTCTGGAACTCTAATTAAAATCACTAATAAGGATTTAAATTTTAAAAAAAGATGTTTACACCTTAAAAATAAATTCGTATTTTTAAAACATATTGCTGAAAAAAGCATGTTGTAGAAAATTATGTAAAAAACATCTAGCTGCTGAAAACTGGAAATTTGTGGTAACACTCGATGAGATATGGGCATATTTAAGTGGCTGTAGTAAAATAATATTTCTTTTCTATAGTTCAATCGACGGAAATGACTGTACGGAATCGCTTCGTAGTGCACGATAAAGTTCCCCAAAAGAATCATGATAGTTGCAGGATTTTGTACCAATGACTAATTAAAATTCAAAAGAATCTCAAATAAAATCAAAATTAATTTTTTCTACTATCAAAAGAATATTTTAGAACAAAATTTTGAAGAAGAAATCCCAGCTTCTTATCGAAAGAACATAGATAAATTTAATCTTAATATGAACAAAATCTCTAGGCACACGTCCAAGTCACCTGCCGCTTATTCAGCAAAGAAAGAATCAGGAACAGTAATAAAGCGTTCTCCAATTTGATGAAAAACATGTAAAATCCCCCCTACACTTCTGCAGTTGGATTTTGTTCTTCAGGTTTATTAAAACCAGCCTTAGGAAAATGGTATCCAAGAACACTGAACAGACTTTGAAAAATGGTTCAAAAAAAGTGGATTCAAATTTGCATGGCAGTACTGAGAAAAAGTTTATTTCATGAAAAATTTGAGATATAGCTATTATGAAGAATCCTTTCTCAGACAAAAACAGATTTTCGCAAAAAAATACGGTATTTATGGAGAGGGAAGAAAACTAACTAGAAAAATGTGTGGTTTCCAAGAAGGGCTAACGACTTTCTGTATATTTTACTTTGGGTGGCCATTTCGCGAAGTGGCTGAGGATCCTTGGCCAATGCCCGAACTGACAATCGTAGATTGACCGGTTATAGGGACACCCGTCGCTTCCGGTGTGACGGTGTGCACGTGGTAGAAATGAATAGGTCAAATTCCTGAGAAGATCCTGTCTTAAGTTAATACTTGGTTCTTTTTGCCGTTATAATTCTTCGAATCAGTAATTTTATTATGATTAAGTATTCCTCGTATTTATTTTCTATATATGAATGCTTTCACACCGTCGAAATTATATGTAGTAGATAATATGGGGCACTTTATGTATTATTAAGCATATTTATAGTCATTTTATACCATTCTTTGTAAAAAATAGCAAAATATACCTTCCCCCCTGTAAGATTTTATGACATTGTGTACGTTACAGACGCTTTTTTAAACACTTAATTTTTAAAATTGTAAAACAATCCTCTCTTGATTTTCTTTCTTACTACTTTGGCTGATCGTTCCAAACCACTTCATGAGTTTGTCAACCAAATCCCGGGATCAAGAAAAGATCAGACATTAACCGGTAAGTTTACTTCAACGTTGGCCAAAACTCTAAACATAAATAATTGTCTCTTCCTTATTAGTAATGTATACCATATATAAAAACAGTTCTACATATTCATTATATATCTTTCTTTTAATTATATTCTCAGCAAAATAATTTTAAAAAGTATTCTTTTCTGTACATAGATAGGTATAACAAAATATGATTGCAGATTAATGGAAATTTAATCACGTTTTTCTATAATGTAAGCAATATTTTCGAACTAGAACCATGTGTAGATGATACTATAATTCTGTATTCATGGTCACTTGAATTAAAATTAAAAACTATAAAATGGATTTATGAATTAATTTAAAAGTAATCCAACTTACATGAAGACAATTTATTTCTTTTAAGGGGAGTTGAAAAGGTAATTTTTTTTTAAAGGTGAATTTCAGTTTATTGCATTTTTAAATTCTTCAGCTCATTACCTTTCCAAAAATACCTCATTTTTTATCTCTAGCTTAATTAGAAGTGCTAAAACTGTGTTTTTAAAGAATCGCCTAAATGAGAGTCACCGATTTAAATGGACAGAAAAAAGGTAAACATTGCACTTCCTCTTGGGTCAGCTTGAAGTTTGACGTCATTTTTTAAAATTTCTTTAGGGCATGTTATGAAACGGATTGGATCTCGCCTCCGACGTTTCAAAGCAAAAATGAGGGGGCAAAAATTATCAGATGGCAAAGCATTATGTGGCAAAAATAGATTAACAGAAGCAACTATTGATCAATTGCAAACATATTATGGTCTTGCCATTCGAAGAAATTATCAAATGTAAAGTGTATGAAACAAGCTATATATATATGGGCAATATTTCTTCACAAAACATCTACGAATTAAAATCCACAGCATGGATTCTGTCCATCAGGTCTTGACACATAGTGTCAGTGTAAGAAGGCTCAATTCGAAAATAAACTTTATCTCCACAAACATAAACTTCCAGTTGCTGTTGTTGAAGCCATTAGGCCTATTTTTAGGGACCTTTCGGATCCAGAATTATTGAAAAAGTGCTTGTATGGAAACACGCAGAATCCGAATGAAAGCATTAATAATGTTATTTGGTTTCGTGTCCCCAAAAAGACATTTTTGCACATAGAAACACTTTTTCTTGGTACATATGATGCTGTTGCATCCTTTAATAAAGGAAATGCAGCAAAGCTGGATATTTAAAAAAAACTTAACATAGAGTGAGGATATTATGCGACATGCTGCATGGAACATCTCGACAGAGACAACAGTACAAGGGTAAGATATGCCAATTTACAGAAAACTAAGGAGACTAGAAAAGTAAAAAACTTAAAAGAATGAAACAAGAAAATGAAAATTTAAAAAAATGCGGACAATTTGGAATATGGAGCTGGATTGTTTTGATAAGGTAACTTTTTTTTTTATAAAAATGTGTTTTTCTCAAAATGTCTCTTTTGAAGGTTCGATGTACCTTTTCTCAGAAAGTACATATCTGATGTCAACAAAACTTGCATGGCACTTTCTTTATATATTCTAGTATATACTGAATGAGCTTTTAGCAAAATTGTGTATACAATTTTTTTACTGTCGAAAAACACTGTTTTCTCACTATACATCAAATAAAAAAAACGAAAGAAAAACTAATGGAAATTTTAAAAAAAGCTCATTTCAGTATGATATTAGATGTATGCTTAACGTGCAAAAAAAATTTGGGGATTGTATTTCCAACAGGTTTTTAGAAAAGGTACATTGAAAAAGCCCTTTTTAACATTATCAGTATAGAGCGTTCCGATACCCCTTAATATGTTTTATACATTTTAAGTATCTCAGTCAAAGAACCCAATTAAATTGTTTCTCACTACGAGCCATATATGTATTTGAGGGTTAAAATAACCATTAAGCTCTTATTGGATTACTAAAGAATATATTAGTTCAGTTCCACATAAATTGTAGTATATATTAGTCTAATAACATGAATATAGGTTGAAGAAAATAAATAAATTATATTTTGAAAAAAACTAAAAAACACGCTTTTACACTGAATCGAACTAAAAAGTAAAAAAATAATTCTTTATAAAGAATAAAATGATTAACGAGAAAATGAATGTCATTGAGGTAAAAGCATGGCGTGCTTTGTACTACATTTTTACACTAATTCAGCTTTTCGGAATAGAAGTTAAAAATTATAACAATTGATACATTTATAGAACACCCCACGCTTTTACCCCAATGCCATTCATTTTCTAGTTCGATTCAGTATAAAAGCGCGTTTATTAGTTTTTTTCAAACTATAATTTATTTTTCATTTTTTTAGTTCGAACTACAATAAAAGCGTGTTTTTTAGTTTTTTAAACTTTTATTTATTTATTGTTAAATTTATCCTTGAGTTTGATATTTGAGCTGGAATTACGTGGCTGTAGAATTAGTCTTGCTCTCCAATGGATATTAATTAATGGGTCTGAAGTGTATTTATTCTCTCTGTTTACGAGCCTCGGATGAGTCCCGTATCTTTATATTAGATTCCGTCTCTTTTGAACAGGTCAAACAAATAAAAGTGTGTAAAGAAGAAAAAGTTCGAATTAAAAAAAAAATTTAATGTACCATGTTTTTATAACGGACTAAAAATTGTAAAATTTCTCCTTTTCGTTTTTGTTTCTTTTTTAACATTTTCATGCATTGTTATCCACTTCTCAGCTATGGTCCAAATTTCAAGTCTCTAGCTCCTCGGAAAGTCACACAGTTTAAAATCAATAACAAAATTCCACCCGGACAGACATTAAAGAAAGCGAGGTAATAAAAGGATGGTAATATGAAGTGTCAATCATTTCTTCACCTTTTAAACGTGTTCCTTTCATGTTAATTCGTATCATCACTTCTAAACGTATTGCTTTATAAAAGTAAAAAAAAATATTTAGCAGTTAGAACGCAAATTGTTTTTTTTTTCACATGCACGAGCCTTTTATTTTTTTAATTTTCGTTTTCAGATAAATGTTTATATTATGTTTAGAAATTGCTAACACATATTCACCCTCCAATTTCTCATATACAGAACACTTTTTTTTGTTTTATTTCTATTAACCGCAAGTGTATTTTATACTTGCATAAAATTAGCTTTAAATTCAAAACACTCGCTTTAGGTTACACCTTATTCTTTTAGTCGCTAGATCTGAAATAAGTCACCAAATCTAGAAATGATGTATGAAATTAGTCGCCATATCTGGAAATGGTACATGGAACAAGTCGCCAAATTTAAAAATGATATATGCAATAAGTCGCCAAATCTGGACGTGGTATCTGAAATTGTCACCAAATCTGATTATCCTTATTCCTGACGATCCTAAAAAGGACAATGGAACAAAATTATGAAATTATTGTATTGTCATCGGTCCTTGACAAGTGTGCGAAATTTCGAATGAATCCGATCTTTTTAAGTGGGTAAAAATCGAGTTCTAAGATTCCGTTACATGCAAGTGAAACTTATAAAAGCGTGTTAAAAGTAAAAAATATTTAGCAGTTAAAACATAAATTATTTTGTTCACATCACGAGCCTTTTTTTTTTTCTTTTTCATTTTCAGAAAAATGTTTATATTATAGTAAGAAATTGATAGCACACACCCACCCTCCACTTTCTCACATACAGAACACATTTTTTGTTTGTTTTATTTTTATAGACAGCAAGCGTATTAATTAAAAACACTCCCTGTAGGGTTACACCTTTTTTCTTTTAGTCGCTTAATCTGGAATTAGTCGCCAAATCTCGAAATGGTACATATATCGAATTAGTCGCCAAATCTGAAAATTGTATGTGCAATAAGTTGCAAACCTGGATGTGGTATATGGAATTGTCGCCAAATCTGATTATCGTGATTCCTGACGATCCTTATGAGGACAATGGAACAAAATTATGAAATTATTGTATTGTCATCGGTCCTTGACAAGTGTGCAAAATTTCGAATTAATCTGACCTTTTTAAGAGGGTGAAAATCGAGTTCCAAGATTCCGTTACATGCAAGTGAAACTTATAAAAGCGTGTGAATTAAAAAAGGGAACTGTGCAACAAATTTAATTTTAGTTTGATATGAGTAAATGTGTGTGTGTGTTTTGTTGAGAAATCCAACTACGTTCGGAATTTGTAAAAGCGACAAACGAATGTAATATTTAATATTTAGTGTCATTTTGATTAGAATGTAAGTGCAAAATTATTTTAAGTTTATTATTACAATAAATTTTATTTATATATAATATTTTGACAATAACTGAACTTTGAATTACCTATTTTTAAAATATTTTCTTTTTATGAAAACTGCTCAGAGTAGAAAAAATTTGCTTATATATAGCTAAGATTTCTCCGGAGAACCTCAACAAAGAGTTTTGAAAAAATCACATATTTTAACTATCAAATTTGAAATAACTGCTGGTGCTTAAATGTTAAAATTTATCCATTCTGATGTATTAAAATACCTATAAATCTGCTTCTACGCTATGCATTTCAAAAATTCTAGTTCATGCTCAGTACAGAGGTATTAGCTGTATACAGGTAAATCATTATTATTTTTGAAGCATTTTTCATAAAGGAAAATGTTTTACAAATACGTAATTATACGATAATTGTTTTTGCCAAAATCTTGCACTTAAATATTTTTTTATTGCAGTAGTACTGTTAAACAATTTTATACGTGTATTCTAATCTAAGTGACATTAACTATTAAAAATATTCGTTTGAACTATTTTGCAAAATCACGGTTCCGAATATAGTCGCATACCTGAAGGGGCTTGGAGTTTGGCGTTTGAAAGTACTTTTCTAACCCCTACAGGTACTTAGAATTTCCAGAAAAGCATATTTTTTTGGAGTTTAACAGCGAGATTAAAATAATAAGTTTGAAATGTAATAGGTCTTACAGCTCAAGTAAGTGTTTGTATTATTTAGCACTTGATATTTAATTAATTTGTTAAGATTAAAAAAATAGATTTCCTGATAAACCCGTATAAGTGTTAATAAGTTTACGTATATATATATATATATATATATATATATATGTTGTTGTTGTTGATAATGCCACCCGTCTGATGGTGTCTGATAGAGGTCCATGAAATTCATCGTGGCAAATTCATCTTTAGCCATAGGTGTGAGCCCCATGCAGGTGACATTGCGATTTAGCCCGGTTCCACTCCAATTTTGAGAGAGAACACTCTAGAGGTCATCAGAGACCCCCCCACCTTTCTTCCCATTCCACCCACCTCACAAGAGGACTTGATGTTCGAAGGTTTTTAGAGTACCCTTCTGCGGCAAACACACTATACATATAAAACACATATAGTTGAAACCAGGTGCTATGGTATAACAGTTAGCGCCACTAACACTATACCGGATGAAATACCTGTTGCTAACATAATGTTTGTTGCATTGGAAAATTTTATTATTTAAGAATCCACAGTTTATTTTATTATACTATACTTAAGAATACTACTAAATAAGAAATGGAGAAGGTTGAGCTGATTTAATCCATAAGCAATTAAAAAATCAATATCACTGATAAAGCAAGTTTCTTAGATATTTGGATATTATTGAAATATTTATATAAATAATTAAACAATATAATAGTTTAATTTGTGCTAATATTTATGGCAAAAAAGATGAGTTTAATGTGTATTATTGATATATATCATTTCGCTAGTAATGTACAATTATAAATTTTAAACTAAATTAAATACAATGTAAGATTTATACTTTCGTATATATCAGAATTTTTTCAAAAAAAAATATAATAATCATTACCCAAGTGTTTATATTTATAGTTAGTTATCTGTAAAAAAAAATCCTACAATATGTTGATTAAATTGTAATTTTTATTCAAATATGATAATATTATTAAGGCATTTAATATACATATTCACAGTTATGTGAATTTTCAGTGCTTTAAAGTTTCTTTCTTTTCGAACTATAGATGATATTACTGTAGCTCATCAAAATGATAACTTCTAATAAAATTATATTTTTACCATATTATTATTACAGTATAGAAAATTGAAAAAAAAGTAATCTTAATAATATTTCAATCATTTTAGCTCTTACTTATAATATTAGTTTACTAATAAATTAGTTTAGTAAACTCTCATTCGTAATTAATATTGTTACTAATCGGCATTTTTTAAACTTATAATTTGTATTTAAATCAGTGAATCTGGCTATAACTTGTTTATTATCCTTTGACTGGAGCATTATCTAGGCATTTCCAAAAGCATGTATAAACACGTTAATTTTTATTACTAATGGATGCATATATTATCCCATAGCATTTTGCCTAGTATTATAAAGAGAAAATGGGACATTTGATATTCAATAAACAAAATATACCCCACTTCACTTAAAAGCAGTTCTCTGTTTGCAATATTTATAAATAAATCAGCTTTCAAACATTTGTTTCCAAAATTTCAATTATCTACAATGATCATCAGAATTCAAATCAGTTTTGTCTTTTAATTGCAGTATATTACATACTTATATAATGAGAAATGTCTGATAATTACGTTCTCCATTTTTGTTTGTAGAAATGAGGATAAATGAAGTTTTGAACCTACAGTGTTTTAATCACTTATGGTCAACTTCATTGTATTTAAAAAGATTTTCACATTAATGGAGAATTGAAATAAATTATAAACTAATGCCTAAGAACATTTAAAAATTCAGTACTTTAAATAATGCTTATTTTTATATTAAAGTTCATAAAGGGAAATATGTTTGCTAACTGATGCATTAACTGATTAAAAAAAATCCTCCTTACTTAAAGTAAAAATTCATAAAAAAAGGATTTGCAGGAAAATGAATTGTAAACTGATTTTTAGAAATAGATATAAATTTACTTATTCAATTCAATTAAACATTGTTCTGTGTTTCAGAATTTTTATTCCATTGTTCAAAATTAAGAATTAAAATATTCAGGATTTTTTTTTAATTGTTAGAACTGTTATTAATCTCTCTTTCACTAAAATGAATGTACTTTCCAAGAAAAGACGATTATACTTGGAAAATTATTAAACTAAAATTAATTTTTTACTGTCTTTTAAATGTAAGGCTTCGGAGAATTTGTTTGAAAAGAAACTTTTGAAACCTTATTTTCTTTCAAAGCATTGTTTACTAAACGTTATTTTCTAAAATGTGAAAGTAATTATTTTTTCCTTTTATATTTCTTAAAATTTGATGGGATCTGTGTTTTCTCTCTACGAGGCACTATATACATAGCACTCATTATGATATATTTTCAATATGTTTAGTTCAAAAGAAATTTTGTTAAACACTTTTCTAAGTATTTCTGCTAGAAGATGGATTGGGCATTATGATATTTGGAATATTTAAATAGTAACTGCTAAAAAATATAGACTGTGCAAATATTTTCAGTTTTCATTTTTATTTAAAGGCATTTCCTTTCCCATTTTGCAGGATAATTTGATGTTTTAATTTTTTCCCGATTTAATAATTAATTGTTTTCTAGTTATTTTGAAGTGATAAATATAAGGGAAATATAATATTATGTCTAACTACCAATGGTATCTCTGAAAGGAATTCCAGGATTAAAATATGGAGATCAGAAATATATATATTCAAAAATAATATTTTTAAACTGATTTTTTTCACTTTTTTATGTGAGTTATGCATTTAGAATAATATAATTTAATTTTAGTATTGGTATTTTCTTCAATTATTATGATAATTATAAGAAAAAGAACAATTAAACTCATATGTGTCATAGTTTTTAGTTAACCAAAATGATTTATTAATTTAGGCAAAGTAAGTGAATATATGGAGAGCCCAAAAATATCTGATAAAATCAGGAAGATGCTAAATAAATACTTTTATTTTTAGAATAAATGTTATCCATGGGTATTAAGGCAACATGGTGCCCAAAAATTCATAAAAAAATCGATATTTTTTGTATTGTATTATATGATACCAGATCATATGCTCTCAGCAAAATTAAAATCCTAATTACGATTTCGCATAGCCGGACGAGAGACTAGACGTCAAAATTACCAACGGCGACTGGTATCCGAATATATCAGGGGTGGCGCACCTTTATGGATCAAAGTGCCATTTTTTCTAAAGAAATGTTAATGGCATATAGTCGTGCCCTCAAATAATATCGACTTATGGTTAATGGGAAAATAATAAAACTAAATACTAACTACTGAAAAATCCTAATTTACTACGAAAACGCACATTTTGCATAGTATAGTTGTAAATGTTTTAGTTATGCATATAAATTAGTTACACACTAAATTCATGTGACATTAGTGTGATTTCGGTTGCGTCAGATTGTATGGCAAATAACTTATATTAGGATTGTAACTTGTTACTCTTAGTAGAATGAATGCTGAATTGGAGTAATCAGTCAAATGGTTTCTAAGCAATCAATTATTTATACCACGGTTCACATTTTGACAAGAGGATTTGTGATTTGCTTCAAAGTTCCGTTTTACGCAGATAGTGTTATGCATGCTACAGTTCCAGAACATAAGACACGCACCACTTTGTTGCCTTTACTAATCATGCCATATTTCTAGATTCAGCAAATTTGAAATTTTCAGTTACACTTAACATCTTGCACTTTCTGTTCTTTTGTTGAACTAGCTATGTTAAATAACAGGTAAAAATCGTAAATATAACACAAATTAACTTTAAAATACAGCTGTATCATCGAAATTGACTATGCTATGCTTAGACAAATTAACTGTAACCACGGCGTAAATAAGACAAAGCAATAACAAACGAGCGCGTGCTCCCACGACCTATAACTCACATTTATTCCTTATACTTCATAGTGAACCTTTTTATTTGAAATAAATTGCAAACAGTTTTGATCGCTGGCATGCCCAAAATATTGTGTCGCATGCCCTCGATGACACTCGTGCCTGATTAGCCATCCCCAGGCTATACGGTGCCGTACTAAAAAGAAATACCAGGTTTCGGTGAATGTACTAGGTCTGCAATGGTAAAACAACAATCCGCAGTCCATTAAAAATGATATTCTAAACCATTCTAAACATACCTACAAAATTTTAAAGCTTTACCAGTATTTTTTTATTAAGTTATGGAACAATTTTTGAAGTAGGACGGCAGAATAAATAAAACTTACAAATCCACTTTTCATACCTCTGATAGAAAATTGCCTGATAAAAAACAAATTAAATAATTTTCTACCTGCCACAAATGAGTCTAAGATATGTAGAATTATATATGGAGTAACAAATCATTTTAAGAAAGAGTTGTGCAATCCATGCAAAAATTCTTGTTGAAAATATGTTTAAGGTGATATGGTACCATCTTTTTTCACAATTTTTTTTTTATTTTTAAAATTTGATATTTGGTTTTAATTGTATTTCATGAAGGTTAATATTGAATAATAATTCCATACAAAAAGATTTTAATTCGTTGCAAAATGTTTGTAAAATTTAAGTATTTTTAGCTTTTTTAACCATTTTTTTAAATTGATAAGGTTTTTTAAATCTCTTTTCTTTCAAATTTTTTTCCAAGTACCTTATAATATACTACATAAAACTGTGTATAGGTTTTTTTCTGCTGCTGCTCTTTATTTTTTTATTAATTTTTTTACAGTTAAACTTTCAAAGATTCCCAAAAAACATTTATTTTAATTTTGAATTTTTTTAGGAAAAGTACTAAACATATTAGAGCTAATTCCATGCACAATTTTACAAAAAAAAAATCAAAACATGTATAAAACATTTCAAACCCATACTTCAATTATCAAAAAAGCCTTAGGGTTTTGAATAACAGTATGTGTACAAAAATTCAACATGGAGGAATATGAGTTTGAAGTTTTCATTCCATGAAGAGCATGATATAATATTCATTGAATAGTCTGAAATTTTTATGAAAAGTTAATTAGCTTATTTAAAACTACTTACCATAAAAAAATTGCACCGATGTAGAACAATTAAACCGTATACTGCCATAATGAATATATAGAAAAGAACGAATGAAATATCAATATTTCATAAAACTTTATCTTAATAATTACAAAATAAATACACACACTTCAGAGCTAATTCCATGCTCAGAGCTAATGCACAACATGTATAAAAAAGTTTATGCCTTTATTTTTTCCCCATGATTTTAAAAGCCTTCGCTTGTTAAATATTGTACACGAATAAAAGCAAAATCAAATAACAATTTATATGTAAAATACATCAAAATTTAAGAACTGTATATGTGCATTTGTTTATATAAATATCTTAAAATATTTTAATTATAAAAATATTAAATCTCGCACATATGGGATATATATATATTACCAAAAACAAATATATAAAAATGGGAGTGTTTTTCTGTTCTTTTGTTGCAAATTAGATTATTGATTAACTGAGTTATCAAAATGTGATTTAGTATTTGTCCTTTGGGAGAATCCGTTTTGAAGTTTTAATTTCATTGATAATAATATGATAAAAATCACGCACACCTTTTAAATTTTGACCAAATCCATTTGATCTTCGGTAAATAATTCCCAAACTAGAATTTTTGCATGAATTGCACAATCATTTCTTAAAATGATTTATTACCGCATGTATAATGTCAATCTCATTGATGCGCATTAGAAAAATAATTAATTCTTTTTTTATCAGGCTCTTTTCTAGCAGATAATCTGAAATGTAGGCATGGTAGTTGCTGTTTAGATCAAACATTGCTCCATTACTTAATGAAAAATGCAGGCAAAGCTTTGAAATTTTGCAGGCATATTTATAAAGATTCAGGGTATCAAACAAGCCAATTATAATTTTTTCGACAGTTTAATGATTTTTAGGTACCATAATGAAGAGAAAATGGATTTGGTCAAGATTTAAAAGTTATGTATGATTTATATGATATTTTTATGAATGAACTTAAAACTTCAAATCAGACTACAAAGCACAAAACAAATCTCGTTTTGATAAATCTGATTAATAAAAATCTAATTTGCAGTAATTGCAAAATTCTCGCTTTTTTAAATGTTTGTTTCCGGTGATATATATATATATATATATATATATATATATATATCCCACGCATATGTGACATCAAACACATTTATTATTAGAATATTTTAAGATATTTGTTTAAATAAATAGGAGATGAATCTTAGATTTTTATATATATTTACCTATAAATTTTTATTTGTAATTTTGAAAGTCTTACATTTGTAGATGTCGTTGAATTTTGCTTTCATCTGTGGACAATATTTAAATACAAAGGCATAAACATGTTTTGTACATCTTGTACATTACTTAAGTTATAAAATTGAGCTTAAAAAATAGCTCTGAGGCGTGTGCATTTATTTGTTTTATAATTGGTTAGGTAAGTTTTATGAAATATTTATATGTTTTTCATTTGTTTTCTTTTATATATTCATTATACCATTATAATGTTTAATTGTTGTAAATTTTTGCAATGTCTTATGGTAAGAATTTTTAAATAAGATAATTAACATTTCATAAAAGTTTCAGATTATTTGATGAATATTATATAATGTTATTCAAGGAAAGAAAACTTCAAAATGATATTTCTTCATAGTGAATTTTTGTTCATAAACTATTATTCAAAACCCTAAGGCATTTTTGATCATTGGAGTAGGGATCTGAATTTTTTTATAAAGTTCTGAAATGTATGTTTTGCAAAAATGTGTATGGAATTAGCTCTAAGATATACATGTTTTTTTTCTAAATTCAAAAACAAAATTAATGCTTTTTCAGAATTTTTTGTGAGTATTTATCGCAATGAAAAATATTTAATATAAAATTAATGAGCAGCGACATAAAAAAAACCCATACACAATCAAACGTAGTATATTATAAGATACTTCGAAAACATTTTTGAAAAAAGACATACATATTTAAAAAAGCCTTAGAAATTTAAAAATTTTCAAACAAACTTGAAAGAATTTTAATTTTACAACTATTTTGCAGTAAATTTGAATGTTTTTGTATGAAATTACTACTTAATAACGACATTTATAAACTATAATTTAAACCAAATTTCAAAAACTAAAAATACACAAAAACTGTGAAGTTTGTACCATGTCGCCTTAAACCCAAAAATAAAATTTAACTACATATACAAACATAGCTCGTACTATTTTAATTCATACTATAGCGCAATATTTAATTAAATCTTAATTTGTTGTGATCACAGAAAATATTAATTAGTATGTCAGCTAATTGCATGTATAAAGCTTGTTAATAAATATCCTGTATCCGTTTCAATATCTATTTCATTTGTATAATTGAGATGAAAACTACAAATATAAGTATGAAAAAGCTTACTTCGCTTTAAAAGTATTTACTTCAAAAATACATTTCATCATATGTACTGCGTTATAATTCTCTGAGATGTCATTAAGTATCCCTCAGGTAATATTAGTTCTTTGTCTTAAGATTTTGTAAGAGATTCACTTTTAAAACTCGTCCAAACAGAAATTGACTATCACTTGGAAAAATTAGTATCGTGGTCTGAGCTCGGGAATTTGAATAATTTTATTTGAGTTCCCAAGATAAATGAGTTCTAATAGAATATATTATCAGGACCTTTGGAACACCTGATTTAATGCATGTGTTGCTATATCTTAAATACGAAAATTTCGTACTCAATCACTGATAAATATATAGAAATTTAGATTTTAAATATTACTATTAAAGTCAAATCTGCTTATAATATATCAAATACTTTACACAGAAGAGAGAAAAACCTCAATTTCTTATTGCATGCAAGAGTTAAACTTTACAAAAATGAATAAATGCATTTAATTGAAAATTGCAAAGTTATAATCAATGCAGAATTTTTTTTTTTTCACATTGAAATCCAAGTCCTTGAATTAAGTAGAATTATGCTGTTTACAGCAAAAGTCTTGAATAAGGACAAAATTCAAAAATCGTTCTTCATTGGGAATCGTTGGAGAAAAGGTAGTGATTTGTTTCAGCAGCAACATTGTTGTTTATACAGTAATCGTGACTTTTAAATCGAAATCCTTATTATCTCTGTAACTGCAGTAGCGATTTTTCCATATTGCACGCAGTTTTTTCAGTATACATTAAGAATTAAATAGTCATTGTTAAAATACAATATATAAGCTAAAAATTTAAATGCAAGACACTGTAAACATTTCAGTTTGAAAAAATATTATATACATTACTTATTTCATTGAGAAATACTATCACTGGAGAAATGCTTAGTAGCAGATGAATAAATCGTAAATTTAAAAAATTAAATAGGTTAAAGTTATTTAAGATTGATTCGTTCATTCAATTATATAACGGTTGGGCTTTATAATAAATAAAGTACAAAGTGTTATCAAAAAGAATAAATACTTATGGAATTTCCAAAATTGCATTAATGAAATTGAAATGCGTAAAATAATCAGATTTTGCGAAATCCGAACCTATAAATATCTTGATTTTGTTAAACTGACTTCACAGGGAAACATTTCTTATATCTTCTGAATAAGAGTATAATTTATTGTTGTTAAGATATTTCAAGAACCTTAATTTTAAAGATATTATAAAGATGTGTGGGAGTGAATGAAACTAAAATATTAGAATTCTCAAACTGGAAAATTTCATAAAATCAATTAATTGGCTTGCTTCCTTCGCAGTTTAGTACAATATCTTTAATTTAAACATAGAGTAAAAGACATATATTATTTGTAAATTTATAATGTGTGTAAATATATATGCTTACATATATATAGGGTGTTGCCGAACTCAACCGACAAATTCAGAGAGATGATAGTAGACAACATGGAAGCTACAAATTACCATAAAAGATGGGGTCGCAAACCACGTTTAGTCGGTGAAAATCACAATGATAGAAAACGTCGTGAGGAAGATGAGCCAAACAAGGGGAGTGGTCAAAAGAGTTTTGGGATATGCATACACTGTATCAATGACTCAAAATTCTCTGTTTTCCTACGGGACGTTTTGGTGCAGCTGCAGGGAGTACCTTGCACTTTGCGTGTCACAGAACGTGTGGTTCATGCTCAATACCACAACATCTTTCGATTGTGGTGCTAAGCTACATCCGTGCTACATATCACGTGATGTGGATTGGATTCGGAAAACCTGTTGCCTGACCTCTACGCTGGAATTTAGTCTTCTGGGGTCATTTGAAATCGTTTGTGTATGAGACGGTGGCGGTTACATTGGAAAATCTCCTTCACGAAAAGGATTTATTTTCTGCAACATCGCCACCATACCGGATTTGTTTCAAAGCCTCGTGCTAATTTTTTGCCCATATGATTTGCTTTGCCATCAGTGGCAACTTCAAGCAATTTCTTTATGAATCAATTGTCGTTGCATTTATAATGTCAAGCTGTAATGCATTCTTCGTATTGTAAACACGTATTATGTCTAATAAATGTATTTCTTACAATTTATTGCCCCTTTTCCTTCCACTCGTCATCATAAACTTCATAACCAATTCTGAGGACTACTGCAACTTAACGTGGATCTTCTAAGGTGACTTTTGATCTCCATGTGGGCTACTATCACCCTTCTGAATTTGCTGATCAAGTTTGAAAACATCCTGTATATGAAAGGGTTATTAAAAAAAACGAACTAGGTTTTTGGTAGTCAGAGCTTTTATATAGATCCACCTTCTTCCAAAAGAAGCACATAAAGCTAACATTCCTGATTCCGAATACCGGGTACCGACGCTGAAGAATTCAAGGAAAAGTTGCGGCAAACATTATACTGGCACCCTTTCTATGTGATCTTCGATTTTGCAATGGGTGATTTTCATAAAGTAAGAAATTTCGATTTTTGCTCGAGACTGAAATAGAAACTTACAAAATGTGTGTTAAAAAGGACATACAAGGACGGCGGTTTGGGAAAAAATGTGTGTTGTGTGGTTTTCCCGTTTTAAAAAAAGTGAAATGTTAATTGATGATGAATTTCAATCAGGTATTTTTTTTACCATTCGAACAGATGAAAATAATGAGAAAATTCTTGATATCATCAAGAAAAATCAACGGTAAGTCATTGAAGAAATTGTAAAGCTGTAGGTAGTTAATTGGAGCTCAGTTCAGGAAATTTTGACAGTTTTTTTTTTCTATCATGACAATAATTCTGCTCTTACAGTACTGCCTGTACGACGGTTCTTGATTAAAAATGGTACGCCCCAATTCCTCCAATATATACTCACCCAGCCTTACCTGGTAAGTCTTTAAATGTTTCTTCGATTCAAAACAGACATAGAAAGAAAACGTTTTGCTGATCGTGTGGAGTGTAAGAAACGTAATGACGGATACTCTGACAGGCATCACAAAAAATTAATTCAAACAATGCTTATGAAAATAGAATAAAAGACTAGACATGTGCATTAGTGCAAGTGGGGGAAACACTTTGAAGGAGATTGAAGGTTGCTGCTTAAAGTTCGAATATAAATAAGAGTTTTTAAAAAAAATTGCGAGTGTGCTTATGATCACACGGTGGAAGAAAAAATTTCTGACTTATTATGGTCAAGAGATTCCAATTGTCCGGATGTACAATGTTTCCTTTTTCAATATTTTTGCATGCGGGTGTTAAGTGGTTATCTTTCTGGTGATCATTTATAGGTTTGTTTTTTGTTTAAACCATCCATTTTCTGCAAAGGATGCTTATATTTAAGTTTTCTTATACATTTACATATAAGTATATACGATATAAATGTCAATTAATCTAATTATTTAAAAATATTTATATGCAAATTGTTTATGTAGATTATATGTATTTATATGTATGTATTTACTGTTTCAACAATGCCAATGTTCAAGAAAAATCGCCAAGTTGGCAACCCTGATTTCCCATGTGTCGTACGCGGGAAATTAGCAACTATGTTCTACCTTTCATATAATGTCGCTAATATCATTACTATAACACGTAACTACTGTCTAAACAACTTATATTACTATACACTTATATACTATGTAAGGCTATGAACACTTACGCACTGAAAGCCGTTATATTTTCTAAAAATTCTCTAAGCTAACAAAATGAGATGTTTTGTACTTTTTCACACAATTATGTTTTTATTTTCTCGTAATATCTTAGTAGTCATCACTAAGTAAAATAAAATATAGGTCACTCTCTCGCCAATTAACTTCATTAACATTTCAGATTTTAATTGTTCACTCCTTTATGAGCATAAATATGTGCCTACTGAATAAAAACAAATATCCCATGATTCGTTTCTTCTTGTCTTCAGTCTCCTACATAAGAATAATCTTTTTCGAAGTACTGTCGCTTGGCGTTCCTTTTCTCTCGTTTACTCATTGGAGTTGAGTGGAAGTAGGCTGCATCACAGTAATATTTAAATTAACAACAAAAAAAAACATTTTGGGGAAAAGTATGCATGATTTTTTTTTTTTACTTAAAAATATATATAAAAGTAAATAAGAAAATGAAATAAAAATAAATAAAAAAACACGTGCCCAAAATGTGTTCAGTTTAAAACCGATTACACGTGCTCGCACGCGTTGCCGGCGTGAGCATAATTGCCGACAAGAACCGAGAAAAAGAGACTAGCGTAATGCTTCAGAACCTGACGTTTAATTTAAATTAATTCTTCAGCAAAACACCTCCAAAGAATTTACCACTTTTATAAGTTTGGTTCATTTTTTGGTACACACATATATCTTCGGTATACATATATCAGTCTGAATAACTCATAAAATCAATATTCTTGTTTGCTTAAACCAGTTCTTCGGCTGATTGTGTCATTAGCAAACAGTAATTCCTACTTTCATGAGTATTGCAATTTAAAGGCAAATAAACTTTAAAAAAATATGAAATTTCATTATTTAATAGTAATTTGGATTCCAATAATGGAATGCATAAATAGGTTGATTCAGCTCTTACAAATGACTTTCCAATTCATAATTTTTGTTTGTGTCATTAGTTATTGAATATACAAATACAATTACATAGTAGTAAAAACAGAAAGTATATATTATATGATTTCATAGCGTAGAAATTATGCAGCGTTATTAAAAAAAAGATATAAATGCGTATGTTTGCTAGGAATTTAAATTATGTTTATTTAGGTTTTATAACATTTAAGAACTTTTAATAATTAGATATATGAATATTAAAGCAATAACTCTCTTGTGTGTGTTTCTTGGTACAATAAACGAAATACCACTGTGTGAAGCATTGGTGAGATATCATATATTATGTTTTTGGTTCTGTATTATAAACTACAGTGATATGTGGAATGCCTTTCTTCATAAGTTGCCAATTTTTTTCTTATTACAGAAAAAAACGGTTCTCTTTGAAATAAAGGCTCAGTTACATTTGAAAAAAATTGCATAGTCTTAACTAAATTTCAATCCATAAAATATGCAAGAACTTCGTTTTTCTCTCAAAAGCAAAAACTAAAAGTAATAAAACTTAAACTTATCACAAAAATTTCTAGTCCCCCCCCCCTGTGTCTATCAAAGTATTGGTTTATTTCACAATTTTTTTTATTCCGTTGAATACCTTTAATTGTGTATTAATAATTTAAGATAATAAATATACATTTATATAATTTCTTTGATCCCGCAAATAATTTCATTTTACGTTTTAAATACTAAATTAATCAAAGTAATAAAAACAATGTCTATATCTACCGTTAATGCTTTGCATCGTGAAATTCCTTACAATTTACGAACTTTTCACTTAATAAAGGGAGTATAATTATTTTCTTCATTAACGTTCGAATGAAATGTCCAATTAATACAGTCTGTAACATAAAGATAATTCAATAAATTTAGAAAATTTAAATGAAATACATTTAATTTTATCTTCTCTCAAATAATCAAGGAAAGAACAATTAATAGGTTTGTAAACATATTGGCTGAACTCTTACCTCACTCAACATAGTAAGCGCATTTTTACCAAACAATTATATGATTAATAGAATCATGTTTTTGGAAAATTTATGGAGAAAAACATAAAATAATATTTTTTTAGCAAATTCATATGCTACAGACAGAAGCCTATAATTTATTCAGGGGTCGTACACCCTATCTAATGCAAGCAACCAAAAGTAGCAATGTGACCTTGACAAAGGTAAAGTCAAATGACTTATCTAGGAACATTTCTAAAAGTATTCAACAATCGTTTAATAAAGTTATAACTGTTTTCACCTTAGGAACAAATTCATAAATTATTGTAATTATCAGAAAATCCCCCCAACCGCCAAATAATAATAAATGTAATCTAAAAATATTTACTAATTCTAATCCGCTTTCTAGAGTATCTGATGTCATTTGAAGATATTTAATGAATTAGTTATATATATCCATTGTATTAAGAACAAAAATTAATTTAAAGCAATTTACAAAACAATTAAAGGCAACATTTTTGCATTAAAGATATAATGATTTAATGTGAAAGATGCAAGGGGTAATATTCTTCTTACACTTTTCATCGACGCATACACTTTTAAATAGAAACAATAGCTTATTGAAGTATTTTGAAATAACACAAGGTAAACAAATAGTTTTCATTTAATTGGTAACAGCACACTTTTTTTACAAAAATATTAAGCTTGTGTTAAGACTTTGCAATAATACTTTTATTACATATTTAATAATGATATTAGAAAAATAATGATATACACATACACACACACACATATATATATATATATATATATCTACACTGGTGTCCAAAAGTTAAGCATCAATCTTAAAATTCAAAAAACTTGGAGTAAATATTCGTAAAATTACTCCAAATTTCTTGCGGCTATTAATTGGGTGAAGAAGAAACATTGGGTTTATGCAAAACGTTTCAGTCGACTACGTCCTGCGCGAAACACCGGCACATGTCGGAACGCGGAGAAAAAGATTCACACAACATAGGCAGTTCAGACAAGTTTCGTAAAACTGTTGTGATAAGGAACGTTGTTAACCATCAAACAAGGTGAATGATGGCACAAAGACGCCAATTGGACATGTTTACGAAAGGAACAATCGTTGGAATGCTGGAATCCTCACGATCACAAACCGAAGTGTCTCGAATTCTGAATGTGGACCAGTCTGTGATCTCAAGACTGTGGCAGAGGTTTCAAAGAACGGGAGATGTTACCCGACAACCAGTAACAGATCGACCAAGAGTCATAAACCCTCGCCAAGACCAATATCTGGTAATAAGTGCGCGACGTCAGAGGGGCAGTACTGCCAGAGCACTGGGTTCGGTGCTCACATAAGCCACAGGAATACGAATTTCGAGACAAACTGTTTACAGGAGACTCAATCATGCGGCCCTGTATGCCAGAAGACCAGCAGTTTGCATTCCTCTCCCGTCTGTGCATAAACGCGCTCGTTTGAGCTGGAGTTTGAATTAGGAATATTGGAGTGTGGGAGACTGGGCCAATGTGATGTTCAGTGACGAGTCCTGGTTTAGTCTGAGTAGTGTGTCTCGGTGGGTAACGATATGGAGAGAACGTGGAGCACGTTTTGAACCTAGAAACTTAACGGAAAGACATCATTTTCCATCAAGGGGAGTAATATTATGGGCCGGCATCATGATGGACGGCCGCACAGACCTCCATTCCCGTGACACGGGGGTTGTGACTGCTCAAAGATACAGAGACGAAGTTCTTGAGCCTTATGCTCTTGTTTCGAGGTGTTGTCGGTCTTGACTTCATATCCATGGATAATAATGCGCCATGTCACCGAGCAATGCTGATTGATGATTTCCTTGAAACGGAAAACATTCAGCGCATTTCGTGGCCTGCGAACTTCCCTGATTTAAATCTTATCGATAATGTATGGGATATGCTCGGGAGACAAATTGCAGCCCTTTAGCTCCCACCAAGCTCCGTTATAGAACTGAAGAGAGCTCTTCAAGAAGCTTGGGACCGTTTGAGCCCACAACTCATTCATCATCTCATATCAAGCATGGTAAATCGCTGTGCAGCGTGCCTGGCTGTCAGAGGTGACAACACGCCTTATTAAACTGCAGCATCAGTATTTGATTTAATGCTCCCTTTCATTTTTTCTTTAAAGTGTGAATCCTTGCTATGCTCAGTTTCCTTTAAAAATGCTACTTTGGATAATAATATTAATTATTATCATTTTTTTTATTTGCTTCCTTATTTTATAACCATTTTACACTCACATATCACGTTTTCCGCCATTTTGATTTACAGTTCCTTTTTTATTCACATAATTATCAATTATGCTTAACTTTTGGACACCAGTGTATATATATATATATATATATATATGGGGGTTGGGGGTGTAATGTTATAAATATCAAGAAAGTTTCAAAAAAATCCATAATTTACAGTTTTAAAATTTTGATTATTTCCATTGGCTCTTTTTTTTTTCAAATTTTTTCTCACATGTAGATTTTTTAATCTGAAAAAATTATTAGTTTAAAGAAAGCATGCAGAGAAATTTAAAATGAAATTTTAAACATTAAGGCACAAGTATGCCAGTTTAATGTGCATCCACATGCATGTAAAATAAGTTTTATTAAGTTGGAAAAAAGACGTGTAAACTTCCTTGTACATATTTATAGTTATGTATTTCTTTTTTTTTTCTTTGTAGGTGTGTTCCATTGGGTTTGTATCAACTGCTTCTCTTGTGTGGTGTAGAGCTTCATGAGGCAAAACTATTCGTATTTCACAGAGAAAGAATATTGTTCAGTTGTAATACCACTTTGGTTCTATAAAGGCAACACTTAATGGATGTATCTAAGAAAGAATAATTATGATTGATAAAAATAGTGAACCATAAATATGCTTTCCTTTTAAATAAATTACCTGTCTACAATGTGGTGAGCAATTTTAATGGTTTATTTTAAAAAGATTTATTCTTCTAGTTCTTTTTGTTGAAACTCGAATATTTAGTGTTAGGCAATAAAAAAAACCGTTAATGAATATATAATAGTTGGTATGAACTATTGTCTAAAGAAATATTATATCTAGATGAGTACTGTGATACTCTTTCCATGCTTTTATTTAAAGTTATAAGCAGATCGAATTTACTGCGGAAAATAATTCCTTCCTAGCTCAATTCTTTCCTACCAGTTCCAAGTCAAAAATTATATATTCATTACACCCACACAGTTTGTCTTTTTTGCAATTAAATGTTTAATTTTTATCATGGATGCTTTTAAATTGCAAAAGAGTTATGTTTACAAAATGTTCACTTAAATATTTTTTTCAATTACATTATTTAAATTTTAAAATTTTTATCAGTAGTGTTAAAAAAATTAGTTTACAAGTTCATAGAAAAGGCAGGCTCTTTTATTTTGAAATACGCGAATTGACTTACGGGAAAAAATTATAATTACATTAAATGCTCCTAAATATTTTTTGTTAGTTTTATCTTTAATATTGTATATTGAACATTCTTTTCAGTAAATGGAAATACTTACTTAAGAAAATAATTTCTTAGACCTTTTCGTTAAGCACATGCGAAATAAAATGAAATATATTCGGAAAAAGCCTGTAGAGCAATTTGGAATAATAAGTTTTAGTATAAATTTAAAAAATATCGAGTACCTTAATTATGTATCAATTTTTTCATTATTTATTAAAATTTGTTTTTATGTTTGGAAAAAACATTAAATTAAAAAAAAACATTTTTTTTTTCAAAATAATGTTTAACAAATTTGAAAATACATTCTCATTTTTTATTTAAATCTAAATGCTAAAGATGTCTTTACTTTGGTAGGAAAATAAAGATTTTGCATTTGTATACATTTTTCTAAGTGCTGTATAAATGAAAATATAATAACTGTGCAGTTAAATGTAATGGGAGAATTTCGTATATTTTGCATAATAGCACGAACTTGTATAGTTTTTACATTTGGAATTAACTTTCATACTCAGATGTATGTATTTATTTGTTTAAAACATAATTAATTATCTCCTTTATGATAAATGAAAGAAAATAAATGTCAAAGAACAGCTCATAAATATTTAAAAAATCAAGAATCAATGACCCATGGATTGGTTGTCGAGAATTTTCACCAATTATGTATTTACAGTTATTTAGATGATCTAGTTTTATGTCTTAAGTTACTTTAAATGATCAATTTCAATTTCTTTTCCATTATTTTTAAATACTTTAAGACTTTTAAGTATTATCATTATAGTATAATCAGGGAAGAATGAAATCTTTTTTGAACTTCTGAGGCAATAAAATCAATCATAATTTCATGAATCAGGTTGAAATTAAGGTACATAAAAATGAAAACATTTTAAAAATATTTTGTTAGATCAATTTTACATTTTTAAATGTACAGAACACATTTTTAATCTGAATACTTCAAAAAGCAGCAAAATAAATATAATTAAAAATGCAACGTAGAGTAATCACAGGAATAATTTTAATTTTGTCTAACCTCAATCGACTTGCCTCCAAGTTATCTATGCATTGCATATGATATTAATTTCTTATATTTTGATATTATTTCTTTTAGTGTAATTACTCATTTTTAAAGCAATTTTTAGTTTAGGCAAACAATATATACTTTTAGGACATTTCTAAGATTATTTAAACGAAATAATATCTTTATTTATTTACATTTACATAAACCAAAGCATGTTTTACTTTTCTATTGGCATATTTTCATTTTTTTTTTTGTCTCACCATTAAAATATCACATACTCTCTGAATTATGAGAGACATAATATTTTGAAATGTCTATTTATATGCTCATTATCATAATCTTAATAATGTTTGTTTGTATAAAATTTTTTTCCTAAAAATGTATTTCCATAAATTGCAATCAAGCTTTAACATTTTGAACTTGTAATTATTATCATTTGCTAACATGATGATAAATATCAAGGAAAAAACAAGCTACTCGAAGTCATTCAATCAGGAAAAACACACAAGTTCATGTGGTCAGAGCTCTATCCTTTTTCCCATTTCCTAAAAGAAATGGTGAACAATCTTTTGAATGAGCTTTGTAAGAACCTGGGAATGGATGGATTTTGCAGAAATCTCTCTCGGGATATACGCAATGGTTCTTCTGAGAATGTCTTCTTAATTAAAAACATGAGAACATTCTAGCCGACAGAATCCTTTGTCTCACTCCCAAGAAATGTGCCTAATTATACTTCTGGGAAATTATTAAGTTACTTCAAGTTTTCAGTATAATTTTCTTAAATTTGAAGACATTTTAGCAGTTATTGTTAAGGTTTGAATCTGAAATTTTACATGAAAAAAATATATGGTTTTTCTTTTCAATTTATATTTGTATTTGTATGTGTCTTAAGATAAATTATAAAAAAATTCAATTTAATAGAAACTTTTATTCTGATCCCGAGTGTTACTTATACAAGAGATACAATACAATCTCAATCACGGAATGAATCTTTAAAAATGTAACACAATTCAAACGAAATATCTAGAAAAGACAAAAATATATAGTTTAAGATAAAATGTTCAGTTATTTCTGGTATTAAATTATAGATAAATATTTTATTCATTGTAGCTAATCAATTTAACCAGCTTGAATAATTAAAATTCAAAACTTACAATTTTGTATCTGATTATTGTGCATTTGGGGTAATATATTAGAAAGGGGTAATATATATAATATATTATGACTCATTGAATAACTATTTTTTATATATCGAATATATGTTAATACTTTATATATATTGCTAGCTTTATTATTATTTCTGAAACAAACGATATACGTCGTCTATGCTATTTATTGGCATCAATACGGGTTCAATAAAAGCAACGCTGTAAGAAATATATAGAATACATATATAAATATGTAGTTTTATATAAAAAGTATGCGGATTATTTTTTGATATAATCATTCAACAGCATGCTTTTATATGCATTCACATTTGAAATAAACTTTTTAAAAGAAAGAGTTTTAAATAATAAAAATGGCTCTTTTGTTGTTATAGGAATATATATATTTTTAAATGATGCGTGTATTAGTTTGGTTTGCAATTTCAAAATCAACTTATTTTTTAAATCTGTAATGCAGATGTACGTTTATTTTGGGTTTTTTAACATAATTTTATGCTTATAATTTTAAATAATGATTTATGCACGTTTCTTTATTTGCATATTCAAAAGAAAAAATAAATCCCGTTAAAAAAAATCTTACAGTTAGTGGGACTATAACTTCCATATACATGGATTCGAAGGTTCATTTGCGGAAAAATAAAAGCTTAACTCAAAGTTGAATTTTTGCTATATAGTTTTGCTTGTTACTATAACCGATAAGACAACTTCAAAGAAGACTCATTGTATAGTTTATTGACATGATTGTTTTAATAACATTGCCTTTGGGAGTTTTTCATAAGGCTATAAGTGAGTTAATTCGTAATTTCCAATCATGATCTAAGTGGGCATATAAGTCAGAACCTTTATTTTATATCGATGGTTAGGATTTTAGGGTAGACTATTTAAAGAGGATTCTGTGCAATCGACAGGTTAAAGTCAATGTAAGCTAAATTTTAATGGGCTTCAAATATGATCCATGAAATAGAGAAAACAAGGACTAAAAATAGTGCATCAGTTGGACATTTCATACGGAGCAATTACAGTTTCGGCGTGTTTGAAGCAAATTGAACACATCCATATATATTATTTTATATATGATCGTTGGGTACATTTATTTCATCAACACATTTAAGTTGTCTACATCTTAAATAGTCGAATACAGCTCAGTATAATTACTTTAGATCAGAAAATTCCACCCTTACACTTGAATAAATACATTAAGTTTTAACAAATTTTCAATTGCATGACAATAACATTATTCGTAATTTTACCGGAGGGAACTATGTCTGTAACGATGCATAAATTATAACTTTCTGCAATTATTAATGGTTTTATAGGTGGTAAATTCTAAATTCATTACTGATAATTGCACTTCGGCTGAATTTAAAGGCTAATGGTCTATATTCAGGGTAATGGAAATTTAATCATTTTCGATTTTGAATGTCCAATGGTCACTCTTCATCCAAGGTTCAAAATTACTACATAGTTTCATTATCAAATGTCTTAATGTTACTTAGAAATTCAATGATATTAAACATTCAATGGATAAAGTCTGGCACTAATGAATTGTTTAAACGAAATTTTGAGGTATTTAATTTGATATTTCTTAAGAAAAAAGTAATTATATAACTTTTTAGATTTCAATAGTTTTTTATACACACAATTATCATAAAATTAATCATATTATCGTTGAAGGGTGTAATGTTAATTTAGCGCAACTAAATGAGGATAAAAGGTACCAAAATATACATTAAAAAAGAAAAAAAAGCATTACTTCATTTTTCATATTTTGTTTTTATTTTATTTAGTTCCTTTATGTTGTTTTTATTAGGTTTGGTTTATTATTTAGTTCATGATATTGAATTTAGCTCAAAGATTCATTATATCAGCACACCATAACGCACACCAAAACTTTTGTAACAAGAGAAAACAAATAATTTTATAATATTTTCAACTTAATATAATTTAATTTATTACATATTTTAATATAGCTTTAAATTAGTATATTCATTCAGGGAGTTGTTTTTAAATAAATTATATGGTGAAACTTGATATTTTTTTTAACTTAAAATTGAAGAAATAATGTGTTGCTGCTGTTGCTTATGCCACCTGATCGAGAGTAACATCAGATGAAGGCCCACGAAATTCATCGCGGTTAAGGGCTAGAATTTTACGCCTGTCGTTAGCCTCAGCTTTTGAGCCCCCATGAAGGTGCCAGTGAGATTTTGCTCGGTACAACACGATAGACAACGACACCATTCGGACCCACTGATTTAACGAGCACGTTCTCCGTATATACTCTGCGGGCATTAGGTAGCATCGGGCATCGAACCCAGGCTTTCTGGTCTGGAGTCCTATGCTCTAACCACTAGGCTACCCACGGCCATAGAAATAATATAGATCTTATAATTGTATTTATTTTAATTTATGTTGTGAATACCTAGTAGTGAATTAATTTTTATTTAAGATAAAATTCTCTGGTTAGATAGAAGCATGGGACAGGAATTTGTGTTATCGCAATTTGTTTTCCTTTTCGTCCGGAGCAAAATCAACATAGTATCATATTAAAATTTTACGGGCTTAATTTTAAAAGTTATAAAGTTGTGAACGAGCCAAAGGTGGGTTAACTTTTCCAGGATACGGGTAATTTCTAATTTTTTCAAAAAGTTACGGTCTAACCAGCGACGTAGGAGTGGTAAGCAAAGAAAAATATGTATTATAACTTAAAAATAAATAAGGGAATATGTACTTACCTACATAAAAACATTTTTAAGATGGTGTTTAAAGCAAAACTCAAGATACAAACTTAATAATAACCCTAATTATAATAATATCAATTGATGCATTTATTATTAAATAATTTAAAATACATTAAAATATATAACATTTTTATTTTCGTAGTTAAAGTAAATAGAACACTTAGGTTGCATACTATCAGCCAATCTTGAATATTTCGGTATGTAATGAAAAAGTGCTAATCTTCAGGCGGTTACCCTAAAATGATTTGTTAATCCACCGTTGGATCGCGATCGACTTAATGCCCACCCAGGAATAAGCGATCATCTTAAATCACTGAAAGCTTTGATATAATGAAAAATGCTTCAATATATATTATAAGTTGCTCATCCAGCAAGGTGTGCATTTTTTGCGAGCAGTTTATTGTACCCGGAGAAGCATAAAAAGTTTCTAGATAATTCCTTCCAAGAATTGATAATACACAATGTAAAATTAAACTTTTCCTTAACAGCAAGACATAAGTTGAAAAATATCAATTGTGTCTTGTGATTTTCACCAGAATTTATGAACTCGAGTGTCCAGGGTTACTTTTTTCAAGAAGAATACATTAGAGATGCTGTTTTACTGTAAGATGCGTTGTGTGCGTGCGCTCACTTCTGCATGCTAAATAGCTGGCATAACAGTTAACTGATTACAGTTCCTCTCTGTTGAAACCGTCATTTCTTTTATTCTTAGATTGAGCCGAGGCACTGAATCATCAAGAGAAAATATCCTTTCATCCGAACAGAACCATCCCTCAAGTTAGATAACTTTATGTCAATGGAAGTTTATGGTGTGAAATAGTGCAGTGTTGAAGGGTTACTTAAACCTTTGTCATTTATAGAAGTCCCATGACTGATCTGAGTTACATGTATAAAATGTGGTTTGTTTCAAATGATCTGTCATTAAAAGATTTGTCTTGTAACTGAATCTAGTCAGAATCCTTCATTTTAATCGGAATATTTAACTGTTTCTCGGTAAAATTCATAGATCTGAAATTTATTCGGAATTTGATTTTCAAGTTGTGCTCTACAGTAAAACATATTTTTGTACGGTAGAGAGGTAGGTACAGCTTAAAATGAAATGGCACAAAAATATATGCGAGGATTTCATAAATACTTACATATAACTAAAAATATTGTTGATATTCTGCAGAATATTTTTTTTATGCGGTGGAATGGGACCGCATAAAAAAGTTGCACTTAAAAAATATGCGAATTACTTACGGAATTTATGAGAAACTACTTCTAAATTAATAATTACATTCTACATGGAAACATTTTTTAAACATTTAAATTCTCATTGTATATATACAATTGAGAAATTTTCAAAATGCCTATATATAATACCTAATAATCCTCGTTATCCAAAAAGCGCATCTTCCTGAAATGAGTTGGTTCAAAATATTTTCCGTCATTTGGAGATACAATTTAAGTTGATTTATTTTTTGGCTCCATAAAATAACTGATAAGTTTTCATGATGGCGGTTGATTTGTCATTTGCTTGTGAACGTCACGATAACCAGACATACATAATTGAAAATATTTTTGGAATTGATACCATTTTAAAGAAAATGCTTTTTCGATTTTTTTGAAAGTTCACTTCATATATTTTGCTCTTTCTCAAGGAATCCGGTTCTTCTTATCCGCGTATCTACATATTCTTTCGAATTATTGATAAAGTCAGTGTCATTGAAAAATTCGTCTTCGCATTGAGAGAAAGCAAATGAACGTACATTATCGGGAGATGGTTTATTATAAATGAACAGAGCGCCTTGAAGTGTATAGGTGCACATTGATAGAAAGCATTGCAGCGGCACCAAAGTTGTCAAAACTCATATACCGCATAAAAAAAAGTTCACACAGGAAAAATAGGACAGAAAAAAATTCGCACAAAACAAATAGCAAATATATATATATATATATATATTATATATATAAGGAACACACACAAAAAACAAAACATTTATTACAAAAAAATATCCTTGTAAGTATACTCCTATTTGACACACTTCATGGGAACTATAACGTATTTGTCACATATTTCGCTCTGCTTTGGGAGTGGCAAAAGAATATGTCATTTGTAGTATCTTAAGGTAAAAAGAAAAAAAATCTAAGTTATGGCTTGTTTTTTTTTTAAAAAATAAGGATACATTTCATCTGATCTGTTTAAGAGGACACAGTACGATTCAATTGACAAAAATCGGTCAAAAATACGAATTTAATTTTTTTAGCTTAAATTGTTTTTTATATACTTTTCTATAACCGGACAAAATTTGAAAGCTCTAAATTGAAAAAAAACATAGATTTATTAAACCTTTTCTGTTCGTTTTTATTCACATCCCTATGGCAAATCCAAACTTTAAACTTACATATCTCGGAAAGATAATATAACGAGTTTGTCTTCATTTAAAATGCTAAGGCTTTTTTTCTGCTGTGCCTAATGCTTTGAATTTTTTTTACCTATTACTAATAGTACATGTAACAAAAGTTGGTATGCATTTTTGAATCAAATCAATACTTATTTAAAAAAAAAATAATTGAACTTAAAATGTTTAAATTTTTTAAGGAATTTTCAATTAGCATTCATAAAAAGAAGTATTGTACAAATACCTAGCTGGTTATCGCGAAACCCATACAAACTTTAGTTAAGCATTGTTTGACGTACTTGTAAATCAAATTTCATATATGTACGTCAATTTTTGTAGGAGGAGTAGCATTTTAAAATCACTTCACAAATTTTAATTTTTTCCTAAAAAAATTTAATGGAATTATTTTTATGGTATTTTAAGCACAAAATCTGTTTCACATAGTATACACACCTAGAAGGTCACCAAAAATGTTTGCTGAAGTCGTACCATGTCCCCTTAAACATAGAAAATTACAGCACGAATATTAGCAATGAACTAATATTAACTAATTTTTTCCTAAAAATTACAAATTACATTAAAATATTTTAACAAAATGGCACATAACAAGCACGTCATTAAGTTAGAACTAAACCAATATATGAACAAATATGATTTTATACAATTTCTTTGACTTTTAACCCGCCTCATTTCATTCGATCTTATGTGAAACTTTCTAACCATTTTATTATTCAATATATACTTTGAACAAATAGTAATTGCTAAAGTGAGAGATAATCTCACAAACATAAGCCTACTGGAATTAAACAAATATTAAAACATATATTCCGGTGGAAAAAAAAAAATTTTTTTTTTTTAAATTTGGATACAATTATTCCTTTACATATTATTAATCTTATATTAACCCGGCACTTCTCGCGCAGGGTGTGTCATACCCACCATCTAACTTTTCTAAACGCTCCTTCTAAACATTTTTTGGAAAATTTATAGTTTGACGTGTAACTGACTTTAAGGTCATATCCTTTGAGGGGCCTTAGCTTTCAGACGATTTCTAAATATATATTTTTGGATACCGACCTCTTCTGGTGTGTCATACCCTGCGCGTAAATCACCATTACAGTTCTAAATGCATGAGCTGGTTTTAAATATTCCTTGTGCTATGGCGTATTCTTGCAGTTATGATGAAGAAATGTAATATTTAAGTAATTTAATAGATACAGTATAAATTTGGATATAGTGCAACCGTATTTTCGGATGAAGCAATTCTCTTCACGGTTATGATGAGTAAGAATCAAATGATGAAGTGTATAACAGCAAATGTGGTTCCTCCACTGAAATCGATCCACATTTAGAACAGGGAAACATTGTTGAAAATTAATGTTTTATAAGTAGAGACACATATACATTCGGAAAGAACGTAATTTTAAAGGAGACAACTGGTCATATCTTATCCCCTTTCAAATAAACTTTTGAAGAAAGAAACTATTGCTGGAACAATAAGAGAAAATAAAAAATAAATTCAATTTTTTTAAATTTAAATATTAGAGAAGTTTATTTATATATGCTTAGTTTTAAAAAGATACAGATAAAAAAAAAATTAAAATCCAGTGGATACATCGCATTGATTCACAACGAAATTAAAGGAGTGTAAGAACAATGTACTGAATGTCTTTATATACAGAACAGAAAAACTAAATTTATGTGTGAAAAACGTAATAAACATATAGCATTTCCTATTTTTCTTCCTTTTTAACTTTTGCATACAAATTTTACGGTAAAAACAGAATGTAAATAACCTTGGGTATAAAATACCCAGCGCGAGAACATCCGGTTGTTTTTTTTAATGAGAATGACACCGGGTAAATTCAAGTTGGTGTGGTAGAATCGTTTGATAGGATGCTGTCAGTAATATTGCATGATGGCACAAGCAAATGAAGTTTAATACACACCACATCTTCATTTACATATTCGTCAGCACACCTGGGAAAGCATCTACCTTCCAGTTAAACATCCAAATTAATCATTCCAGATGCTTTTCGGGGCTTTTATGCGTTTACGAAGCTCCCTTTTGAAAGGATGAATAAAGGAGAAAGTATAAAGACCCTGTTTATGTGGAGAAATGGAGATGTTTGAGGACCCATGTGTGGTTAATTGAATGAATGGATAAATGCGAGCTGGAGTTTCACCAGAAATGCAAAGTATTTAATGGAGTGAAGTAAGACGAAGAAGACGCTGAATGAATCTTGGGAACTATTAAAAAATAATATCTTAACAACGTCAGGATTCCTTTATGTATAACGTATTTTAAATAATTAGGAGAAAAGGAGTGGCATTTAAACATTTTCTGTTTTTCAGTTAATGGTTCTTGTATTAAAAAAAAAACTGGTCTCCATAATTTTCAAAAATGGAAGTTTCCAGTTTAGTGGATATTTTGAAGCGAATTATGGATGCGATGTAAAAATAATTAACAAATTTTGATTAATTATGCTGATGCGAATAAAAATACATGAATTACAGAGATATGCGCATTATTCATCCATATAAGGAATGCGTGTTACAAATTTATAACTGGTGATACTAAGAGATTATTCTGTTTACTTTAAATGTGTGTATATATATATATATATATATATATATATAAGGCCCAGTAACTGAGGGGTAATGAATCACTCTTCCACACCCCAGGTCCGGGGTCCTATCTTCAGGATGAGCAAGGTCTACTAAGACGTTTATTCTTCAGTGAGTCCATAAATGAGTACGAAGCTTGAATAGGGACAAAAACACAGGGGGTTTCGCTTCAGACTGACCACCTGATCGGGACATCTCCTCATGCATCTAAGCGCATGGTGGTCAGGTATACTAAGATGGGCATAGTAGGCCTTGGCCTTAATTGACTGTTCCACCAGTGAGATTGATTTGTTTATATACAGATATATGTGGGTGTGTGTGACTATCCAATGTTATTCATTTTGTGAATTGTAGACGTAACGTTCATCGTCGTTAATTTAATGTTAACATCAGAAAATACAATTTGACCGTGTTCTCCACTCAGAGGCAAAAATACAAGATAGAAAATTATTTATTTTCCAGATTTAAATACTCACGGTAAACAAGTAAAAACGCAGTATAAAAAGGTAATCAGGTGTTCAAAAGAAGATAAATATAAGCTATATTTAGTAGTTAAACCAGATTCTTAGGGATAGTTTCAAAAATACACATGCAAGCTCTATTTTTTTACTACAAATCAGGAATAAATTTGCTCAAAATTGAAGATTAGAAATATTTCGCATGGAATCACTGCTGGAGGTTTTAATTCTTAAAGGCGAGATGAAAAAGAGACTCGTTACAAAATAAGATATTCAGAATTATGATAAAAAACATGTAACTTTATATATTTAAGTAAATATTAAGTCACTATATATTTATATTAAGAGATAATTTGTTTGCAAAAGATTTTAACTCTTTTCGAGCCACCAGACAAAGCCCTAAAAGAAATATTTACTCGTAATTATTAACACGTCTACTGTTTAGCTGTTGATTTTTGATTATGATTTTTATTCCATTCCTTCTATTAACTCATTCTGTTTCTCTCTATTTCTCTCTCTGTATATATATGTATATATATATATAGTGAGAGAGAGATTTATCTTGTTCAAATTTTCAATCGTTAATAAAATACATTATATTCATCCAATTAAGTTCAAATAAATTTTGTAAAACTTGTAGTGAATGACACTGGATGGTATTACAGTTTTTTCAAATATTAATTCATGAATTACTGGTTAGTAAATTAATTTAAATTAATTACTGGTTCTCGACGCTAATTTAGATTCGTCTCCATTGTTGTAACAATGTAAATGTTGAAAAAATGTCAAATGTTGGTGATAAAAGCCGGTGTTTCAGCCAAATTTGCCAAACCGGGTGTGCATTGTGACAACAATACAGACAAATCATGCTCTTTTTTCCAATTCCTACTATTAGTTCACTCTCTCCTCCCTAAATATATATATATATATATATATATCTTGTTCAAACTTTCAATCGTTAATAAAATACTTTCTATTCATCCATTTAAAGTAGGGATTTACTTAATTTTTTTTATGTTACTTGTTTTATTTTTTTTGCTCACCGGGTAGATATATGAGATAACCTTGGTGAAACATTTCCTTTTTTTCAACCCCATTCAAGTGCTGAAGATGACACCTGAGATGGCAACCGGATCGCTAAGCATCCACACCACTCCGAGAGAAGGAATTTGAGCTTCGATAGTTGTTCATGTGTGTCAAACTCTCTCTCTCGTTGCACTGAGTTTCTAACCGATATTCGACATTGATGTACCGAATTTCAAAAATAAATAAGTAAACTTAAATGTCCTTACTTAAGTGGCTATAATTTAAGAAAAGTTATATTATTTTTTATGAATATTTAAGATTATACATGAAGTAAATCTCGTTACAATTTTCCTCAATTTGTTTTTCAAATTAATGTTCTCAGGAATGTAATAAAGAGAGTTGATCCTAGGCATAAAAGCAGGATCTTTGATAATGTAACTTTCTTTCTATTATTTTTTTTTCAGTTAAAATTCTTTCGCTAAGTAATTTAAATCTCTTTTTTTTCTAAAACTAAAGTCAACGTAAAAAAAATGCAGTCTTGTCAACTCTATCGTAGTTTTTAAGAAATACATTAAATACTCTTTAGCGAAATGTATAATAAATAAAATACTTTAGTTTCAAAATATTTGAGTTCAAAAAAAATTTCATACCTCTCTCAAAAAACATTACTATTAAAATGAGGAATAAAGCAATTTAGAAAAAAAAATTAAAAGTATGACACAGTATTCTATACGAAGTAAGAAAGAAATATTAAAACTATAAAATGACACAACATAACGGAATTTAAGAAAACAATTCTTTTATGGTTTCAAATTCAGAACACAAACTGTCATTCTATTTCTTTTCACGCAAGGAATGATTTTGGTATATTTTAATTAAGATAAACAAAGTTTCAAACAGATGAATTCATACACTGTGAGAGATGCTATGACTTTGTAATTATTCATCATCATTGCTACTTTGTTTTGGATTGTATAAAAAATAAGACACGACAAATAATATAATTTTTATAAGCTTAAAATTTTTAAGTTTACCAAAATATTTTGAAATATGTCCCCTTTGTTAAGGTATTTGAAAAGAAACACAAATGTGAGTCCACAATCGCTTTCTTTTTCTTAATTAATATATTTTCGATATTTTTTTTAATTAGAAGCTTTAAAGAAAAATGCAACTATCTGGACAATTTTCACATGAATAAACTCATCCACACGTGTAAAACAAGAAAACTTCGTAAATTATTTTAAAAGTAATTTTATAGTGGCTTATGAATTATTTTCTAAAATAATAAAATTCATTTGTGTGTGCTTATTACGTATGGAGATTTATTATTGTTACTCTGTATGATTTATTTTTTATTAGCTTTGAATTTCAAAGAAACACGATGTTTATTGGCAACATACATCGCAAGTGATATAGACACATCTAATCTAACACTTAATTCACTAGATTTTTATAGAAGGCCACTAAAAAACATTTTACTTCGAATGATCTGAGCTTAAGGTATCCAAACACGTTAAAATGAAAAATTTCCATCAAAACGCACATTTTTTAAATAAATTTCATTAAATGGAGCTATCATTTAGTGTTACAAAACCTGTGTTATTTTGTATCTACGTTACATAGAGGAGGAGTTATTTTAAATTACATAAAATGGAAGAAAACAACGCCTTATTTCACGTTAAATCAATTACTTTTATCTGGAGCAGTCTAACATTTCTCTCTCTTTCTAATCTCGAACTCAAAAGTTTAACCTTTATATACATGATTTAATTTGCATACTCATATCTTCTTCGCAGGAAGGTTTTCACTAAAATAAATTTTAAAGATCATTTTTTTCAACTAGAGAATTGTTAGTTGAAAAACTCCAAATAGACCCTTCACAAAACGAATGTATGAATGCATGTTAAAATAGTAATTGCACTCATCTTTTAAAACCTTAAATAGTCTCCAGTCATATTGATATCACATACAGTTGATTAGCATATCTTCTAGTACTGTTAAATAATTTTAATTAACCCTACAATATAAAGCATTATATGGGAGTAAATAATTCCTTATCCTTTTAAAGAGAGTTATTCTTCAGATAACTATTAGCAAATACCGAATAGAAGGGAGGAAGGAAGAAGCACGTGACGCACAATAGTTTCTTGGCGCAATTATCCTGTCCCTGTAATGAGTCTTTAAACTATCTAGAACTGATGAGTGGACAGATGTAATTTCAAATTCCCATTGTTAGACGCAATTGTTGAAAGCGCTGAGATTTCTATCTCTTTATTTGATAATATCTCTTGTGCTTTAGATGAGTGATAGTTTGAAATTCAATTCTGCTGGCATACATTTTACAAACTACGAGAACTCAATTAGAAGATGTGTAATGAAGAATTTCAAATAGGCTTTATTCAGCACGTGTAGAATTGCGAAGTGTATCCAAATTTCAGTGTCAGCAATTTTTAACTGAAATTAATATGTTGATAGGTATGTGTGTAATATAAATGTTCATATTATATACGAAAAACTTTTCAGAGAAATTAAAAATCCCTTAAATAGTATTGGAAAGGGGTGCTTTTTGTTTTGTATTACAGTGATAAAGCTTTGAATTAACCCCTTATCTGCCGTGGAAATGTTAAGAAATCCGTCCCCAGTGCCATTATTTTTCCCACAGGCACACATTGTTGCGCGGTTTGTTGAGGGAAAACGCGTGTTTTTTTTCACTTAAAAGTTGTTTACTTTTATTTTAAAAAGATGGAAAAAATAAGCATAAAATAATAAAATGAAAATAAAAAAAAATTAGTCTCTAGAGTTACAGTACAATAAAAAATAAATTATAACTTATCTGTTGTGGGATATATCCTATAACATAAACAAGTATGGCATTCAATACATTCCTACAATAATTAAAAAGCTTCATTGTACACACTGGGAGCCAAAATGACACCAAATAAAAATATAAAAAAGAGCACACCCAAACGAAAACACAATCGAATCAACAAACTGCTTAGCGATAAATTTTATCGTTCCTTCAATATACCCTTACGAATTCCTTCCCAACCTCTTCACCGAAAGAAGTAAATTCTTTAGAAGCACCGTCAATGTTATGTTCTTCCAAAGCCGTGGGACTAGTTTTAAACTGTGTATCAGCATACAAAAAGTCCTCCTTTGGAAGGACGAGTAAACACATCCGGGGCACTAAATGCACCAGATCAGCAGGACCTGTATACACGCCCACGACACTTAAGGGGGTAAGAAAAATGGAAACCAAACGAGTTTTTAAGCAATCACTGAATTTTTATTGATTGTTTAAAGATTTTTAAGATCAAAATTGATTTATATAGGTGAGACTGAAAAATAACAAAGGTAATTTTTGAGTTATCCCCTTTGAATTAATGCAGCAAATCATGTCAAATGAGATCACCTGATCTAACATTAATTTCCATTTTGGCCAATATAGTGTTGGATTTTAATTAGTTCTCCTCAAAAGCAAGCTGTACTTAAAATCTTTGAGCATGAAGTTACTTGGATAAGGAGCTATTTAATGTTCATAAGTAAATCTAAAATTATAAGCATTAGCTTGATGCAACTTTCAATTCAAAGAAAAACGGCAATAATGCCTTAAAACACATTAAAAATATTATTTTAATAGATTATAATAAAGTATTTTAATGATAATTTCAGTAAGTGTTAAATACTCCAAGTGTTTTAAAAGTTGAAAAGTAATAAATATATATGTCTGTGAGACTTTTTACTAAAAATTTTTTAATATTTTATATTTTGACGCAATTTAATTTTTGTGAATTGCTATAGCTGGTACTTTAATCATCTTCTGCATATGTAAGTAATTATATTGAAAGAAGTTATTTAACAAATAAGTATTAGTTACTTATTAAAGCAATTGTGTAGCTCTTAAGTTTGTTGATCAAAATATACAAGTGTGAATGAAGATCCTTCCTGAATGCTATAGTATAGAAATTTGTTGGATGCATATTGAATACTCTTATTGAAGAAGATAATTTTACTTTCCTTATTTTAAAGATTTCATTTTTCTTCAATTTATAATACCCTTAAATATTTTTATGGTAAATACAATCATAAATATCTTTTGAATATCTTTTCTAGAATGTCTTAACTGATTCCACTTGTGGACCTCACTGAAAAAGTGAGATCCACTCAAAAAGCTAATACAAAGCTTTTATGTACATTGTAATTTTTAACCCTTATATTATAACAGTAAATGGAACATTGACAACAATTTTAAATGTGTATTTAGTTTTCTAACCATTTTTCATTATTTTTTGAATAACTTGAATTTGATATTGATTTAAAAAAATAAATGATATGCTGTTACTTGCAGAGATTTATTTATTAGTATAAAAACTAAAATTATAAACGTTTTCTGAATATGGTGATGCGGTCTTTAATGTCTTAAAATAATACACACGTCATGAAAATCATTGTTAATCATGTTTTAACTTACATAATTTCTACTTATTCTCGTGATTTAATATAATCGCGAATAAATTTGTAACTATTTATTCAAAAGAAAATAGCTAAGTTGTTCAACATATAACTTATTTTATTTTCAGAATCAGCTAAAATATTCAATTTTTTTAAAGGCACTCATCACAAGCTTTTTGTAATCAGTTTTCTTTGAATTCTATTGAATAACTATGAACTGGAGAAACATTCCAATTAGTTAAGTATTTCCTTAGAAACCATGAAACTAGTCACAAGGTAGATACCAGAGAAACTTTTAATTTCCTGAATATGCGCATTTTTCCTGAATATGTCGGTGCAGTTGTACTTCTCTAAAAGTTACTCAGAGGAGAATGTGATACTTCATAAGATTTTGCATCATTTAAAAAGATATCTCTTAACATAACAATAAACAGCACAAAATGAAACTATTTTTTCAACAAAAATAAAAAATAATAATTAAATTGTGCATGTATTATGTATATTAAACATATTTATTAAAATAAGATAAATACAACATAAAATAGAATTATTTCCCTTCATTATAGTCAAATAAAAAGTTTAATGTGAATCTAGTTCTTGTGTGCACGGCTCTATTTCCATATCATACAATTAGGCGTATAATATTCGACTTTCAATTACTCACGATTATGGGCTTTCCGTTGTTAAACAATTTCTTTGCTGATTCAAAATATTTTTCACATGAGAGTAACGATTTTTACTTAGATGTGTAGAACTAAATACAGAAAGCAGAGTACAGCAATTTTCAAACAATTAAATCTCACCAACAATGACCTTAAATGATTTACAAAATAGCTGCATACGTAGCTTTAAGGTTATCTTTCAAATTTTTTAATAATTATGTAAAATTCAATAATTCAGAAGACGTTTGTCAAAGAAGATCCATTACAAATTTTTCAACTTCCAGCTACTCAAAAACTGACAAATTTGTAGAATAGTTCAGATTGCCACTGAGAATTGTACCACGTGCCATAGGTTGCCGGCCCCTGTTCTAAGGTGGACAAAAATTTTCAAGGCTTAATATCTTCTCGAATGTACATATTTATGACAAATCATATTACAAATCTTCCAACATAAAATAAATACACCAGGTAAGTTTCTTAAATTTATTCATTTCATCGAAGTCGTACATTTTCCCCTCACTTTTAAAAGCAATTTGGAGATTAAATTGTGTACTTATGTATGAAATTGTCAACAAAGACATAGAGTACAAATTCCAATTTTAAATCATAATTTTCTTCGCATCTTCCTCCTTACAGTAACAATGTATAGGAATTAAAAATGTAGTGTATTTGACGCGCTACAGATACAATATGATATCAATTATAAACCATACACACAACAAATTACCAAAATAAGTATTATATTTTGGGCGTGAAAAATCATTGGTAGGCGCGAGTAAAAAATTATTAACTTGTTTAAAAATAGTATTGATAATTTAACTATCAAATATATTCTGCAGTACTTATGCATTTACTCAGCATCAGCGTAAATGTGTATTTTAATTTTATTATAACCGAATTTATTTTGTTTCGCTTCCTTTCCGTAAATTTGTATTTTTTAAAATGTTTTATTTTCGACTATTCTATATACTCGCACCCCCTTGTAAGGTTATCATGCCCCCTAGGGGAAAGGTTGTTGCCTCCACAGTTTGAGAAACGCTGCAGAGTTAATGCATTCTATAATTTAATTTAAGTAGTTTTAATAGTAGATTTAAGTAACGAAACGTGCATAATTAATATTCAGAATTGAATCCTTCTGAAAAATAATCTAATCATTTCGAAGTTGCTAATGTAAGTAGCATTTCACTGACAGAAAAATAATTAATTTTTGAAATAAGTGAATTTTAACTTTCAAATAAGACACGTTTTTATTGCTGGAATTCAATTGTTTATCATTTTTCTTAAACCGGAAAAGAAGTTAAAATACTAATCTTTAGAATTAAAAATCCAGCTTCACATCAACTGTTTCTCCGAAAATTATACATTTTATAACTTTTAAAAAAATAATGCAATTGTATTCAGTAAATTAAGACTCAATCTCATTAAAAAACGATTAAACCTTTTTTGGTAAAATTTTAACGCATGGGATTTTTATTTCTCTCTCCCTCTCAGTGTTTTTTTTGTCTATTTTTAAATACTTCAAATAATTAAGGTGAAACGAAGGAGCGATAATTTCTAAATGTGTTGTAATAATATTCATCAAAATTCTTCTTTTTTATGATTTCTTGTTTTGAGTTGAAGTAGGAAGTAAGAAAAAAGTAAAACAGTTTTTTATATAATATGCTTTGCTCGTGTATGTTTTGATGGTGATTAAGATTATACCGTCCAAATATTATTCGAGATCTAAATAAATAAAAGAAATACGTCTTAATTAATAATTTGTTAAATGTATTACATTGTATTACTTATAAATGAAGTATACATTTTCTCGAGAAAAGATTTGCTGTTGTTACTTATGCCACCTGATCGACAATAACATAATATCAGATCCCGTGAAATAAATGACTACAAAGATCTAGATTGTACATCTGTCGGCAGCCGTAGCTTTTAGCAACATACAGTGGGCAATGCGATTTGGCTCATTTCCACTCCAATTTTGAGGGAGAACTCCCTGGAGTTGGCTCCACCTATGCGACCCTTCCACCAACCTCACTAGAAGACTTGCGGCTCGACGGCTATTTAGAGTACCACCCATGCCACGAAGACACTATGCATTCACAAAAATACATGAAGTCACCATGATTCGAAATTAGGCCCAACGGCAAATCAATCAGTATCACTAACCACTGTACCTGGTGGGTAGCAAAGGTATGCAATTTCACATAGTTAGCTAACAGAAGTACTTTAAAATTTTTGAGCTATTATATTTACAAAACATGCGTGATAATTTTAATGTTTATTAGGAGTAGTAATATTAATCTCTGTATAATAAAATATTAGGCATTTCACAAAAACGAAAAGTTAGGAATTCAACATGATGTTGGACAATAAATAAATAACAACAAAAAAAAGTTGACATATTTTTTTATTGACTTAATTTGAAGTTCTTTAAGAAGGATTTATTTGATGTACACTTGAAATTTTATCCTATTCAATATATATATATATAAATTGGCAGTTATAGAATCTGCCGATAGAAGTGAAAACATAGAATTTGAAATTTCAATTTGAAATTTCATAGTTTGAATTAAAATTATCAACATCAATCTGCTTTTCACACCTATTGACACTCCGAGCAACAACTAAATGCATCATTATATGGTTTTTTATTATTCAAATATATTACGGGCTGCACAAAGATCAAGACAAAATATAAATACAATTCAATCGAAGTAACAATTAATATACAATCATATTATTTATGGATATTATGTGTATTTACTTAAATTTCAATATACTTGATTTTTAACATCATTTTAATTGTTTGCATCATTATCATCATTAATTTCAACAATACTTAGACTTTTTGTACTTTCAATTATATCATTTTGTTCTAAAAAAGAAACAATAGGCTTATGGTAACTAAAGTTAGAAAGGAATGGAACAGGATGGAGAGTTAAAAGTCCTGTAGAATAAGTACGAAACATTATTCACCCATGCATCACCTCGAGAGTGTAGCGTTGCAGCTTGAATTAGGCTCTTCGAATTAAACTAAATGTTGGATTTTGTAGTGCTGTATTCAGAGGCCAAGACGACTTTTCCTGATCCTGAATTTCCTGATCCGTAAAATCCTGATCATGTAAAACTAATTAAGTCACTAATTAATTGTTGCTGAGGTGTCCGATATTGAATAAAATCTTAGCAATGGGGGGAGGGTGGTTCATAAATCTTGATTCTTATATTTGTTAATTTCAAGGAGCGAATACTCCTCTACTCCTAAAATCTGACTTTTTCTTTTTCAGTTGAAGTCAAAGTAAAATTTTGACTTCAGTTGAGCAAAAAATACTTGCCGTTCCTGGGATACAACCAATTAGTTTCAATTAGTGTTTGATGCAATTTTATTGCTATAGATTCAGGGGTGAAGATAATGTTGAGTTTGTTTTAAAAAAACAAGATGGGCCGTTTCTTTTTCAATTGTCACCGTTTCCCCTTTGCACATTTAAGAAAATTTGCTTTGAATAATATTGTAATAAAATTTGTAATTAATTAAATTTGTAATAAATATAGAACTTTTTAAAGGTAAGTACAATTAGTTTTTAAATTTCGGGAATGAGGATAAAAGCTTGTTCAGAAGTACTTTTATCAAAACATGGGATAAATAACGCATCAAAATATTTATACGTCAATAAAAAATTGTTAAACACTTAAGTTCATATGTTACACTACAATTACCCTCACATCCGTTGTGTCAAAGCAGCCTCGCGAAGTAAGCAGCTACACGTAAACCTAGGCAACAAGAAAGTTGTTAGCTATAAACTATATAATTTAAGTATTTAGGTCATATGAAAGAAAAAATTCTCATTCAAAGTAAAATTTTGTGATTCTGTATAAATTAAAGCCAATGGCTTTCAAAAATAAGTTTAGCATAATTATATTTAGTGGATATGAATAGATCTTTGGCATTGTTTGAAATTCGCCAGTCATGGTGGTAGAAGACAAGATAAACTGATTACTAGTCTTTAAATTTCAATAAAAATAATCTAGAATTTTTTAATACTGCATACGATAGAAAATATTGTCATTCTTTCTTAGTATTTAGTTTCAATATTTAAAGAATTAAACGTTTACCAATTGTTTAAATTTCTGAAAACTGACTTAATTAGAATACTTTAAAAATATCCTCGGTTCATAATGGATTAGAGATTCAAAGAGAGAGAGAACGAGAACTAAATTTTATTTGTGGATCACTGTATATAACAGTGTTTCTCAAACTGTGGGGCGTGTCCCCTTAGAGGGGGGTGCAAGCATATTGCAAAACGAAAAATAAATAATTCTTTAAAAAAATTATTAATTTACTGAAAGTAAACAAATAAAATAAATCCTGACATGAAAAAAAAATAAAACATACATTTACACTGATATAATACACTTATAACTATACTAGTACTGTGCATTTTTTGTATTTTATAATTAAATTAACAATACTAATCTAGAAAAGTTTAACAATTACCAGTGACTCCATGGGCTTGTCATACTTAAAATTATAGGCAGAAATTAACATTTATTTTGATAATTTGAATGATTTCTAATTAATTCCTTAAATGCCGATTAACAATCATGTGATTCGATCCCCAATGCCTCCGTATTCCACGTAGTCGTGCGGATGTGATAAGGAAGGTGGTGATAAGGAATATATAAGCGAATCCTCTGAAATAAGTAAATCCTTCGCAAACACTGCCAACAATATTTTATTGCATTCCAAACCCTTCAGAATAATTTTATGGAAAGCACTTGAACAGAAAAATTGAATTACGGAAAAACGTATATATACGTCCGGGGCAATTAACACACTGTCTGAGCGAGACGTTTATTTGCGCCGGTGGCACTTACGAGGTTAAATTCGTATTGCATTTTTAATGTCAATTTATAGTATTATTGAATTTAATACATTGTTATCGTATGGAGGAGGGCGATGAAAATTATGATTCCTTATTGGATCGCTAATATTGAAAGTTTGAGAAGCTCTGGTTTAAAAAGATCTTATAAATTAATTCAATCATTGATTTTTTAAACATATGAGGACAGAGGTTTTATGTATATATATATATATATATATATATATAAGATATGCTTGTGGGAAATCCAATAATATGTACTTCATAGAAGTGAAAAACAAAGAGATCGAGGATTAATGATTAAAATTATTTACTCTGCTAAATTGATAGAGATACTCTTCAGCTATGTTAACGTTTTGTGACATTTTCACTAATGGAGGGTACGTAATTAACTGTCTCGTCGCTACCAAATTTAAATCACTATTAAATGAGAAACAAGAAAAGATAAAAAAATATAGTTTATTTTCGTGTTTAGCTAATTGCATCGGCATCTTCTTGAAATATATTTAGACACACTCGATAGAAAAAAGCAAACTATGTACAGAATGGGATCATACTAAAAAAGACAAAACAATCTAAGTAAAATACAGTTAAATTTGCTTTTTTTCGGAAGGGGGAAGAAAGGCCAAGCGTGTTTTTTTTTTTCCTTTCTCTGATTTTCCGGGAATCCTTTTTATGAATGTTCTACTGAATTTTTATTAAAACGACATTAGATAAAATCTAAATTAAATTGTTAATTTAATTTAATATCCAGCTTAAATATTTACTAATACTATTAACTCATTCCTAATATATTAAGATTATTTCATCATGCGAATTTTTAAAATGATCTCAGTTATAGTTATTTGTATTAATGTTAAGGAGACTTGTGCCCCCCCCCCCAGAAAATCTTTTTGATGTGTCTCAAATCTCAAAAAAGTTCTCAGATAGGAGAGTAAAAACAATAAAAGCTTTAAAATTATATGTTTTATAAATGCATTATGAAGCAAGGGATGTTTAAAGGATCAATTTTTAAAAGCTTATAAAAATAAATAAAAAATTAAAAAACTTAAAACTTGTAAGACTTTTGAATTACTACGTGCATAAAGATAAAAGTACAAAAGCTATATAATTCCATAAAAATAAATTAATATCCATTTATTAAGTTATTAATATTATCTTTGTCAAAATTAAATTTTTATGTAGTATACATTTTTCTTCTCTTTGAATATTCTTTGAAAATCTCTAACTAATGGAGTTTTATAATAGCAATTTAATGAAAATATATACCTAGATATCTTGTTTTGGAAACAGTTTTTAATATTTATACTTAGTCTGTAATTGTTTAAAATGCTTAATTATTATATATTGAATTAATTATAAATTGTAATTAATGTGTTTTTAATAAGTTTTCCGTCTCAACAAATACTTTATTCAGACGTTCTGCTATGTCGATAATTAATTTTAATACGTTCTATGAGAAAGAAAAATACAGCAAATAACACATAAAATTTCCTTATTTTAATCGGTGCTTCTAATTATTTTATAAAACGAAAAATAAATTTTAAAAAAGAAAAAAATATTTTATTGCTACATATTATAAAAACTATAAGAATGGTACATTTGACTAGAAGAAAACAAATATTAATTACAATATGATTCCATTAATACATTTAAAATTATTAAAAATTAAAAAAAGACCAGACACTAAAAGTGTAATTTCTAATTTTCTTTTATTATGAATAAAAACAGACGGTAAAAAAGGAGTAAATGTAGGAAATATTGATCTTTCGAAATGAAATTGGAATTCGATTATGCTTCAATAATTTATATAAAATAATCTCATTAAAATTATATTACTGTATCAAGAAAGTTATTTTTGAAGCTCTCTTTCTAAATAATTATTTCACTTTTATAAGTTGAAACGGGAGAAGACACATTTAGAGAATTTGATTTAATAACACTAACAAAAATTCTTCAATTATCATTTCTTGTTATGAATGAAAGAAAAAATAATAAAATCAAAATTAAGTTTGTGACTGATCTGTACGGTTCTTTACTAATCCTCTACATATTTCTTTCAAATTTTATTTATTTCAACCAATCTCCACCGGGAGCCAAAGCGTGATTTATGCAAATGAGATATTTTATATAAGTTCGGGTTTCGCGAGTTAATAAGAGAATGAAATGAAATGAGAAAGAGTTGTCAAGTGAAGAGGTAGATTTTGTAAAGAAAAGTGAATCGCGAAGCGTCGGGAATCCAACTCACAGTTGTTGATAAAATTAGTCCGTAGAAAAGCTACGGGAAAAGTTGAAGATAGAAGTCGTATATTAAAGAGGGAATTCTCTAGCCTTAATCCGATTCAAGTGACCTGCAAGACGAACCTGCCGTATTTTAAGAAATCAGGTTAGTGACTTAATTGTAATTACGTATACGTGTGTAGCTGTAATTGTACGCGCTTATCTTTCGTGAATTCAGTTTAGATTTCGTAGTTCCGCAATTAGTGACCCCTTCTCATTCTCCACTGTGTTTTATTGTTCTTATATTTGAATAGTGTATATATGACCTTCCTTGATTAAGAAATATTAATAAATATTGTGATTTGTAAAGATATCTTGTGAATTCGTTAACCCGCCTACACATCTAAATATGAGTAACACTAGACGAGGTGATGATAATGTTAGGAGAGGTTATGATACACGACAAGTTTAATTAATTATGTAACTTCCGGATAAATGTAGAGTTCACTATGAGTATATCAGAAGTAAGCTTCAAATAATATTGCAGGTAGAATAATTTTAAAGTATTAACATTGCTTATATAAGTAAAATTTTGCTTTCTTTTTGAAATTTTGACTTATAACTTAAACATTAAAGAACTTAATGACTAAACGAAAATAGGTTTTGAAAAACTAATATGTTGGTTTTAAATTAAAGTTAGATTAACTATAAGGATTAATTGTACAAAAATATTCTAGCATTGAATTGCAAATAAATTTTTCAGAGATAAACATGTCATTGAATTGTCAAGAAACAAAAAATGAAACAATTTATTGAATAAATTTGCATTACCTTCTGAAAAATAATACAATCTTTATTTCCTTGAAATATATGTTTTAAGATTTCTTTTTATGTAATTACGCTATCGACTCATAAAAAATATTTATAATGTTTTAGTATGCTACTTTTATAAATGTACTCAGCATAAGTCTGGATACCTCTCAAGTAAAGTTAACGCAAAATCCATCATAAAACGCCGATCGCTGTATAACACTTAGAAATACTCCCAATCTGCAATTTAAATTTTTAGGTGTATTCGCCGTATAACGCACCTCCCCCCCCCCTTTCCATTTATGATGAGACCGGAAATGTTATGCATGCAATGTTCTTATATTTCGAAATTATTTAATCCAGATATTATTCCAAGATTAGAAAATAAAATAGTATACTTCTTGAACTACAACGCTTTGAGGTCATACATAATATTTCGATATATCAGCGTTTCTCTAACTACAGGGTACTCACCCCTAGAAAGGCGTGATAATTCTAAAGAGGGTGGGGTAGGAACATAGCAAGCCGTCGAAAGTACAAGATTATTTTTAAAAAATTATTACACTGCTGGCCACCGTAAATGCAACACCCTGAAGGAAGCACGCAAATAACATAAAATATACAACATGCATTAGGGGAGTTGGCGGCCTGTGGCGCCACCTCAAAGCACTATTTAAGGATTGGAGATTTCGACGATTTCAAGTGCGGCCATTGTGTTTTTTTAAAAAAAATTATCAGTTATGTCTCGTAAAAAACAGCGATCAGCTTTTAATCAAGTATGCGAGTTCGACAGAGGAAGGATAGTGGCCTACCTAGATTGTGGATTATCTTTCAGGGAAATCAGTAGTCGTGTTGGACGAAACCAAACAGCTGTAATGGGGATATGTGACCGTTGGATGAAGGAAGGTACGACGGAACGACGTGGTCGATCGCATCCACCTCAGAGCACCACTTCACGTGAGGACAGGCAAATTGTGTGCATGGCAGTGACGGATCACTCAGTTACATCACGAACCATTGCACAGCACGTCGAGTCTGTAACGCATCATTCAGTGTCTACGCGTACCATTCGCCACCGTTTACAGCAGAGTGGTCTGTCCGCAAGACGTCCATTGCTTGGTCTACCCTTGACGCAGAACCACTGACGTCTCCGCCGCCAATGGTGCGATGAAAGAAGGATGTGGGTGGCAGAATGGAATGAAGTTATCTTTACTAACGAGTCACGCATCTGTCTGCAACCCCACGATGGTCTAAATTCGAGTCTGGAGACACCGTTGAGAGAGAATGCTGAAGAGCTGCATTATGCACCGCCACACTGGTCATTCACTGGGTATTATGGTATGGGGTGGTATTGGATATCACTCTCGCACTTTTCTAGTACGCATTGCCGGTATTTTAAATAGCCAACACTACGTGGTGTTGGAGCTAGTTGTCCGTCCTTACCTTCAGGGCTTGGCCACGGCCATATTTCAACAGGATAATGCGCACCCACACGGGGCACGCATTGTCCAAAGATTATTCGTCAATCACCAGATTGAATTGCTTCCCTGTCCGGCACGCTCTCCGGATCTTTCGCCGATAGAAAACATGTGGTCCATGGTTGCTCAACGATTGACCCAGATTACACCCCCAGCTGCCACTCCAAATCAACTTTGGCAACGTGTGGAAGCTGCTTGTTCTGCTGTACCCCAAGAACACTTCCAAAGTCTCTTTGAATCAATGTCGAGTCGTGTGGCAGCGGCGATCTCCAACAATTTCGGCCACTCTGGCTACTGATTCTGGCAGGAACCACACTTCACAGAAGTCTATAAATTTAATCTTTTGATACTTGGTTAACATTTTATCTACAAAATAAATTTTGTTGTGCTGTCTCCTGTATTTCTTGGTGTTGCTTTTATGGTGGCCAGCAGTGTAATTTACTGAAAAGATACAGACCAATATACATTATGACATAAAAAATAAAATTCACTGCTTAGATACACATATATTTTCCAGTACTACTCAATATATTTGATCAATCATTCATCAATAATAAGTTAAGAACAAGTTTTATAAATACTAGTGACCCCATGGGCTTGTCGTATATAAAATTATATATACAAAATTTATGTACTGATCTTGATAATTTTTATGAATTATATTTAAATCGTAATGTAGCTTTAGCCCGAAAGTACATTATTATTGAATTCAATCGATTGTTTTGGTATGGAGGGAAGGGGCAATGAAGACTATGATTAAAATTGGGGTGAAAATATTGGAAATTTGAGAAGTACTGCGATATTTGTAAATATCTAATTTTTTCCCTATGTTCATAGTTTTTATGGCTCTCATTTTCATACCCAGCGTATAAATGCACATTTTGAGTATTTTGTCTTCCATCAAAATTGTGCGTTATACACTGGATTCTATGCTAAGTATTTGAATTATTACTTTTTGAATTGTTTTTCACATGTACGTGTGAATTTGATACTTATGTTTTGAAGTACACAATTTTAATTTTGCATTAAATTGTTCTATGCTATTTCGTAAATAATTTCAATTTCTCTAGTTTTAAACTTCAAAAAGAATTGTAATTAAAAAGTTTGAGCTGTAACATGTATATATATTTTAAACTCTGAATTGTAAGACGTTATGTTTATTGGAAATTAGACGGATTTCATCCATTTATTCTGCTAAATTTGCAGAAAGTGTTTTTTAACAGAAATTTTATTACTTATGCATGCATACTTTTTATAGTTAAATATTTTTTCAGAGCATATAATGCGTACGGTGCCTAAGAATATTTTTTATTAAATCAACGTACCATTATATTTTAAACGATGAATGTAATAAAACCAAAAATATAGTCTCCAAAAAAATATTGATTCTTTTTTAGTCTTGTTTATTTATTCTCCTCATATTTACTTCTCTTATTTTCAAGGAAATACTTTAGATTTCATAGATTAATTGAAATAATTCAAGCAATAGTTTTAAATAAGAATCTATATTATTTGTTTAAAAGGTATAATGCCAAACCCGGAAAAGCGAAATGGGGAGACACATATGATATATAATCGATTTTTATATCGATACGTGCGTGAAATTCCATAGAACATTTCGAAAGGTTCTCTGAAGGGTAGAATCGAGAATTCTATATTGGATCAATTATCGCAGAATCATCTCCGATTCTTGTCAATAGACATCGCCAAAGTAAACTCTTGGGGCTCTGGCGTGAAATAGGGATGTCAGACCGAGGCACGTACAAGAGTTGAATTTCAATCAACTTGCATTGTACTGGAATGCCAGGTGGAATATAAGTATAAAAAAGGTTTGCAGTTTTATAATACGAAATCACACACACACACAACAACGTTAGAAATTTAAAACATTTTATCTATTTTTGAATAAAGTCTATATAGCAGGATTTACAATATCATTTATAGATTTAAAATGAAATAAATTACTTTTTCAGAGAAGTACGGAGATTTGGCTTATTTGAAAATTTGATGGAAATCTTTCATCAAGTTTTGTTAACATTCACACATATTTCCTTTCACCAAATAGATAATTATTACTATGTATATTTCAGGAACCATTAATCTTTATAATAAATATATTTCGTATTTCAAAGGGAAAACTATTTCCATTATTCGTTTAATAACTTTCATAATACATTGTATCATTATTTATTAGTTTTGCTGTATAATATCACTATTTTGTACATTATGTATCTTAATAGTTGTGTATATTTGTAAGTTTTAAGAGTATTTGATCTAATTAGTTACCCCACAAAAAGGAAAAGTCATCTTTAAATCAAATAAAGAGTGAAACATCAAGACAGTAAAAAAAAAGTATTGCTTAACATGTTTATATTTAAGGAAAAACGTAAATAGTTTAACACTAAAGATAAACTTTGTACCTCAAATTTACTTTTTTACTTATCAGAAAAAAGTCAAGATTGAATTTATTGTTGACATTTCTTAGATAAAACGATGGCTGTTTTTGTTTTAATAAATTAAATCTATTTTTTAACCATGCATTTAATTTGAACTACGTTTTTGAAATATCGATAAAAAAAGAAATTTTTTATTTTACATTTTCATTTTAAAACATTTTAATAATTTTTTAAATGAGTTGAAACATTATGGATTAATATCTTGTACAATACTACAGTCATTTCAGATAAATAATTTCAAACATTGGAATGCTTAAATATTTATTTCATATGTTTACATACGGTTTTATCAAAGTTTATTAGCCATCTAAAGATTCCGACAATAGTAACAAAACCTTATTTAAAAAGGAAAAAAAGCGAATATTTCAAAAATACTTTTTTTTTATTTTCATTTACTATTTGATCATTGCTCTTTCTTTATTTAAATGCATATGAATCACTCGTTTATACAGCAAAATTTTATCTAGTAACTCTCCCTTAGAATAAACCTGCAGAGTATTGATATAAAAGTATAAGAAAAATGAGTTTAATAATTTCCATCACTATCTATTAAAAGAACTATGAATTAAAATACGACTTAAGTTACTTATTATTTCCTTTTATTTTTCTAATATATCCATTTCATATTACTTAGATGGATAATATCCGATAACATGCGTAACTATAATAAAAATTCAATAAGTATGCTTCAGAAATTCTCCACCAAAATCATCAAATTTTGAACCCTATAAAAACTTGCAATGTAATTTCTTCCTCCAATAGATAGCAGCATATATTTTTTTCTGAAAATTCATATATAATATCTGAAAGAAAACTTTTTTAATTGCTTTATGACATCGTCCAAGTTTCTGATTTATAAAAACGCCATCTTCCATCTCTTTAATTAATAAAAGTTTAATATCCCCTTCACAGTACAACATCAATGTTAAAACATAAATACAAAAATTACGATTACGGAGACATTTGTTAGCTGTGTAAAGGAAACAAAATTGCTTTTTCCTCGACATAAAAGCGTGTTCATGCAGAAAAGACATTAAAGGATGAAACTGTGGTTTGTAATTTTGTACCAATGAAAGAAATGAAAGCCTCGAATACCTTAATGTTTTTTATGCTGTAATTTGAAGGTTTTTTTACGAGTTCTGAATTTTTCTGTCTGAGTTTAGTGGAATCGTGATTCACATATTTGATACAGTTCTTGCAGACGATATCAGTTTCAAGTTAGTTAATTTTCTACTTTTTTGAGGTATAAGTACTTCTTTCTTGTAATAAATATATCTTTGTTATGTAGAAATTATATTATTAATATTTTATTACTTAGTTTTATTACTTTATGATTTTTAATTTTTGCTGTTCAAGAAATAATATTTGTACTTGAATCACATTGTACTCACATTTGAAAGATTTACTTTCTTTGATAAAATGCATTTTTGACTATCAAAATAATTATCCGATAATATTTTGATAAATAAAATGAAATATTTTTTCAAGTAACAACCTAGAGGCAATTCTATAAAGCTTATATATTTGTATATAATAAGTAATGTTCGAGCCATATATATATATATATATATATATATGCATTATTTTTCTTTTATGTTACTATATGTATATATATATGTATAATTATACTAGGTAAAGTAAGGATATAATTCCACTGACATAAAGACCCTAGATTTAAGGGGGGAAATTATTTTACGAATGTTTTTTAAATAAACTTATCAGTCAACTGAAACTACTCTAAGTTTCTGCAAACTTTATTTCATTAAATTATCTAGATTTTTTGTTTTGTTTTGTACAATTACATGAAAATAAGAATAGGGGTTTTACTGTTATTTTACTTATTTTGACATTAACCCAATATACAAAAATATATTTTATGAATTAATTGTCCAGTAAGAATTGTAACGAGTAGGTTTGAAAAAAAAATTAATTTCAGAAAATTTGGTGATTTTTTTGGAGATATTTTTCGCTTTAAAATGAATAGCATCAATAAAAAACGTTAATCTACTTTTGGTAGATGAGAGAATGGTGTTTTATGGAATATAGATAATATGAAATAACGAGATTTTTGCTCCTTTTTCAGCTGCTAAAGCAAGAGGAAACCCTGAACTTTTGAAGAAATGCTCCCATAATTATTAAAATAATAGTTGACAAACGTTTTGCCTTACGACTCGCTGCAGAACAAAGTGTATTTTGCAATTTTCAAAGGTTTTTTCAGATAATGTGTTTCAGACAGTTTTTACCTACTAGTATACATATAATTTGAACATTGAAATCACAACATAATATACACTTAAAAGTCGTAGTTTGTAATAATGTGGTTTCTATTTTAGCTGTCCGCATTTTGTCCTTCCACTTAAGGGTTCAGTTTTCAAGATCGTGAGTTGGGTATTATGGAATACCCAGCATTCCATAAAATTTGACGTAAAAGTAATCCCATATAACTCAACAAAATATATTAGAAAAATTAGTTAATTAATGAAATTTGAATATCGTATTCATAGCTATATAAGAGTTATCAGTTTTATAAATAGTAATATAGTCTTATTTAAAACTAAAGTAACAAATAGAGACTGGAAAGTTGGATCTTCTTCTATAATAACGTACTCCACACAGAAAGAAGCTTCAGAGGATAAGCTAAAAGAAAAAAGAACATACAAAGGAATAAAATACTTCAGAACAAAAGAACATTTAAAGACATTTTGTTAAGAAATAATACTAACCATATAGACCTAGAGATGACTCCAGGGTTAGCGGCAATGAATCAGAATATTTCAATAGATCATATGTAACGGATTTCATGTCATTAATTACTGGAAAACACAGGCACTGAATGTATCTTCTGCAACTGAAAATTTCTCTGAAGATACACAAAGGAGAATCGGGATTAAGTTTTTTAGCAGTTTTCTGTGAGCTGACCGTGAATGTACTGGAGCAAAAAGAGAACAATATATTTATGATTGAAGTTTTCCAAAGTTTCCACACACACAACCACCTATTCCATTTTACCCGACCATTCCACAATGTCCTCTACTTTTCATTCTTTAAAAAATAACATTTTTCACAGAAAAATAAGTGTTAGTCTTTTTGTCAAAAGATAATTTCTTACAGTCGCTTATAGTGTATATCCATTATGATTTTGGAGATTTTTATCAAAAAAATAACAGTTATTTTAAGAAATGTACTTTTTTTTGTTATTTCATAATATCCGTCCCTTATCTCTAAATATACCACCACCCTTCTTAGCATAGAATCATAAAATTTCATTTACCTAAAATTAACGGAATTCTTGCCACTTTGGGACAAAATTGTTGAGGTAAATCTACAATATTCTAAGATGCATTTTTAGTTTAAGTACCAAATACATACTGCGGAGGAGATATTAGGTGATCTAGCTGTGGTAGTTTCGAAGTCTCAAAATGCTACAAAAAGCACGCCAAAGCCGAGTGCACCGTTGTGGCTGTTCAGTATTTTATTGGAAAGTAAGTCCGGGTTTCCAGGAATGGAATATCACCACAATAGATAGTAGAATTTAATTTAAGGACTACTTTTCTATAAGTATGTTAGCATTCACAGGTAAAAATGATCAATTTTTAAACAAATTTTAACTTTAACTCATAGCGCATTATTGCGAGTCTATTTGACGTTCTATAATTTTACGAAGTTCTCAAAATAATGTAAAATAATTCTTAAAACATTTTTTTTCTATAAAAAATGCATTCAATTAATTGTAAAAAGTACATTTTTACAGTTAGGATTTAGTCTACGAAATGTAGTTGCTCTATTAAATTTTAAATAGCTTTAGTTATTATTAATATTTTGAATAGGTGATTTTGAATAATAATTGAATGTTAATTGTTTACATAATAAATTACTTTGTCTTATAAACAAATATGGTGTTACTGTAAATTTTGAAATGAATAAAGAATTACTGTAAATGTATATGTATATTCAAGCATGGGAAACTATTTATTCATGGCCACTTATTTTCAAGCATGATAAACTATTGGTGATTATGTGTACCATATAGCAGTAACATCTAGGTAAATAAACAAATGATTGCAATTTTTTAAATCTTACTCAAAAGTGTCTTTTGAATAAAATTAGAACTTTTTTTAAGATGATTACCAGATGAGTTTTTAGTTATACAGTAACAACGACTGTAAATGACACAATGGTTTTATTTTTCAACAATTGGCTGTAGATTATGCTTTAATTTGTAGAACTTTTCTGAATGAATAATTTTATTTCGCTTGAAAGTGTAAGTGAATGCATCAAGTAAACGAAACTTAAATTAACTTAAGCTACACTCTCTCTCTCTCAAGTAACATAATTTGATTACGATTTTTAACTTTTTTGTTTTAGAAATTAATTTTTTTTAAATGTGCTATCTGTTAATGGTGTTGAAACTATTGAAAATGCTAACGGTAAAAACATTTTCATTCCGAAGATTCCAAATCCATTCAATCAAAGATTACATTCCATTTTAAAAGACCTCAAGTATTTTGATATAAGATACTACGAAGCCCAAAGACACTCTCGTGAATTCTCTGAGCTGTTTTGAACAAACGATTGATTTCTACTCAGATAACTTTATATCAGTGCTTCTCAAACTTCCCAATTTTCAGTCATAAAAAATACTTCACGCACCCCCTTCTAAAAACTAAATATATATTAAATTCAATAATACTGTACTTTGACGCAAAGCTACAATACGAATTTAATTGTATAGCGTAAAATGATCAAGGCAAGTATTACATTTTTTGTATAAGTTTATATATGGCAGTTAAGTTAATTATCAAATACTTTGTGCAATACTGATACATTTGTAGACATATTATAACATTATAATTTCATATTTTATTTCTTATTATGTTGGAATGTATTTTAATGCTTTATTTCAGTTAATAATTAATATTTTTAATTAATGTTTTATTTTTGACTTTTCAATATTCCCGCGCCCCTTTCGTTGGGTTATCGTGCCCCCTAGGGGATGAACACCACAGTTTAAGAAACGCTGTTTTATTTTTAAAGATTAACCAAGAATTAGAAATTGCCAAGAATTGCCAAGAATTGATTATTTTTATAGCAGCTCAGAAAAATATTGCACCTATGTGTACTTATCGCTTATAGAAACCATGGGTCAAGGGATGACTGCTTTATCAAGTTGTTGCTAATACGAATTAGAAATATGTGATATTATCAAGTTACACTTATTTCTGGACTTGAATCCATCTGTTACTACCAGGACACAGACGTTTGTCAACTGAGTAGTAAATAAAAAAAAAGACTACATTAAACGGATTCCTAGTTGCTGAGATCTAATTTAATATACGAAAAACAGTACAGTAACAACCAACTCGGTAGAACGTTCTGCAGCACTTCTCGGTCCCATTTATCTGCATGATACGTCTGTATGAACCAAAAAAGGCATTGTTATTGTACAGGGGTGTCAAACTAAAGGCCCGCGAGTTGCAAGTGGCGCATAACGAACATTTTTGCGGCCCGGCCAGTATACTAGCACACAATAATGCATGATAAAATATCAAATTTTTCCTCGAAATAGTTATGATAGTAGAAGGAAAAGGGATATCAAGTGTCAGGACTTTAACATTAAGTTTTTTTTGTTCTTTTATTTGTATTTATTATAATGTATTTTTCAATATAAAATTACCTTTTTTATGAAAAATTAATTTTATTGTAGCCTACCTATGGTTAAACCCTGTTTGTTTGGCCCTAGTTAGCTTAATGTTGCTTATATATTTTTTTTTTTACTTTATTGATGTTCTGAGAATTCTGAATGCTTAGGAATTTCTTTTACAGTGCAAATGCTTAACACTCCTTTGCTAAACACTTAAGTCATTGTACAGAAGGACAATGTCATAGATTTATCATTTGACTTTGTAGGTTTTAAGCTTAATATGAAATTGCTGTGGATATCTATAGTAAAAACATTCATAAAATATGATTTGGATCAGTTTTACTCATCTCCTGGAATTATTTACTTAATATTTTTCAAAATTGTTGATGTTTCGCAACTTGATAACTACTGCCATTGTTTTCCGATAAAAATATGATTTACATACACTCTGAAGCTGTTGTTTCAATATATCTTTCTAAAAAGGAGTACTTTAAAATAATTTGTTTCTTACTGCTTCTGAAATTTTAGTTCTGCATTTCTAATTATTTATTTATAAACATTGATAGTATCCAAAATCATTAACTTTCCTATCTATCACAAAACTTAAGCTGCACTACTTTAGTATAAATAGAATATAAAACAGACTAGTAGTTAAGGTGCTTAGAAAATATTTTGTGAAATTGCTTAGAGAGTAGGGAAGAAACATTTGTTTTCATGTGCATAAAATGTAAATAGAATATTCAACGTCTAGACACATTAAATTTTGTGAGCTAGAATGGATAATATTGCAGTAAAAGTTAATAGTATTTTGGAAAAAAATAGCATATCTTAGAGTGCCTTGTTTTTACAGTAGCTGATAATAAAAAAATGGGTTATTAGAGATTTGATGTTTATTCATTTGTGAACTTAGTTATATCCTAGGTAACTTTTTAATCCTTTTTTGAGCAATCAAAAACACACTACATCAGATAATATCTGCAAGCTCTGAATTAATGTGTGCCACTGAAAGACTCTATCAACTTTTGAACATAATGTTCTCTATCCTCTAAGTTTGAAATTTACCTTTATATACGAGGGAAAGTAAAAAAAAGGAGACTTTTGCAATTTTCTTGACAAGGTTTGGCAACGGCAAAAGTGCCCAGCTCTGATTAAGAAGTAGCCGGAAACATTTCTATACTACGTGTCACTTTCTCTTTAACCATTGGAGTGTTGAAAATCGTTCATCATATCAGCTTCATTTTCGACATACACGAAGGAGGAAATGAGGACAGTATTAAAGAAAATTGTTATTCAATATATGTAAACTCTCCTATATTGCCAACAATTTACTCATTCTACCAATAATTCTGGTAATTATTAGTGCATTGAATTGAAATTCAACATTTGTGAATTTTACATATGTAAGAAAATGTTCCTTTATTCCCTTTAGCTTAGCGATTAATGGGATTTGTTATAAGTAAATGAATTTAAGCACAAATACAATCCTCTGATCCACATATTAAGTTAATTACTTTTAAGAAAATGTACCTAAAGTAAATCCATTTAGAGTAAAACAAATAGCATTATGCCCAAGGTTTAACAAAAATACTGAACACGAAGAGGATTTTAAACTGCGAGTAATTAAGTTTTAAGGCAGGGAATTTTACGAGAAAGATGATATACCAATATAAAAAGAACAAATCTGTCTCAAAGTATCCTAATCAGCTAATTGTCTATACTACAAAGGAACTTCTTTGCAATTACATACTATTTAAATATGTGGAAAATGTTAGAAATGGAAAATATTAAGAATGGGGAACTAATTACTTAACTCAGGAACAACAAATTAAATGTTCAAGACTCCAATGTCTCAGTGAACCCAATCAGAAAGTACAAAAAAGCTGGCTGCATGGCTGGTATTTTGAATGCAGATAATGTCTTCCAGACATACCCATTATTTAATCTTAGTTTTTAAAACAATGCCAACAAATGTTTTGAATTATTATATTAGAAAATATAGAGCAATGCATTATTTTTAAAACAAATATGTATTTTGCTTCTTTAATGGTTGTGTATGATAGCCTCAAGTTTTACACATCAGTAACCTTGAAGAATAATTAATATTTTTAATTTCGATATGAGTTAAACTGGAAGTGGTTGCTCGGGACACAGTCACCCCATATTCACAAAATTTTAATTTTAGTGAAATAATAACATACCCATGTATGTGTCCCCCATGACCTTTTCAGTAACTTACTATATGACAGCCTTCTTGGGAACTAAAATGTATTTGTCGCATATCTACCTCTTTTTTGGAAACGGCAAACTTTTTCACAATCCAAGGTGAGTGAGTTTCTCACTTGACCACTTTGG
>BMAO01016814.1:0-58267 GCA_019973975.1 Trichonephila clavata
AATATACTTATAAATGTATCAGTACTTCACAATATGCTTAATAATTAATTTATCAATATTATGCTAAGAAAAAATTTAATAATTACTAGTGACTTCCATAGGCTTGTCGTATACACAATTATATTACAAAAATTAATACTTATTTTGATAACTTGTACTGTTTATAATTGAAGTAGTAAGTAGCTTTAGCGCGCACGCGTGTCTAAGTACACTATTTTTGCATTCAATATGTTGTTAATGTCGGAAGGGGTGCGATGAAACTTATGATTGAAAATTGGGTCGCAAATATTGAAAGTTTGCAAAGCACTGCTTTATATATTTTTTAGAGTTACTATTAGGGTTAATTGTGGTTATATGAAGTTAAAAAATATTATTAATCGGAATCTACCTATGCGATTAAGATATTCTGTGGTAAGGAGATTAGTAGAAAATAATTATATAAAAGAAATCTCAAAATTTAATATTGCCACGAATGGGCTGAATTTCCGATAAAAAGGGAATTTTGGTTAGATTATTTTGTATTTAAAATAAAATTGTTTTTCTACAAGATAAATAACCAAAACGTGGATTATTGGATTATCGATAAATAAGCACTAAGTAGCGAGTAGTACAATGTACAATGTAACATTTCATTACCATAGCTCTCTCTCCCGCAATGTCAAATCAATCCGATCCAAGCTTTTTTCGGTCTTCCGCCTTATCGTACGCTGTAATTTTGACCATAGGTTTTTTAAAAAATTTAATACTAAAAAAGCTGTTAAAAATGTACATGACGTTCCCCCTCCCTTGTAACTATTTAGTAGGTGTCCTCTCATCTTAATAAGTATTAAAAAGTTCTAAAATATACCTGTATTTAACATCCTTTTATAAGCTTCACTTGTATATAGTGTAATCTGTGCACCCAATTTTTACCCACTTTAAAAGGTCATATTAATTCGAAATTTGGCTCACTAGTCCAGGACCAATGACAATGCAGTAATTTAATAGTTTCTTTCCATTGTCCTGATCAGGATCGTCAGGATAAACGATTTCAAATTTTCAGACCCCATCCCGCATCTTGCGACTCATTTCAGATCCCATTTCCAGATTTGGTGACTAAAATATTAAGTTACAACTTAGTTCGATTAACTGAAAAAGGGTGTTTTCTAGTTTTTTTTAAACTACAATTTATTCTTTAATAAAAATTACTTTGACTTTTAACCATAAAAAGGCTCAAATACCTTAATTTCCTTTCCTTTGTGGTAGTACTTAACATAAAAGTTAATTTTTAATTTTATTTTTTCCTTCATTTATATACCTGAGAACATCATTTCCTCTAAGTTGCGTTTCGAAATTCTGAAAAAATTTCTATACAACCTACTGTCCAAAGTTACATAATTCAGCATTTGTTCTCAATAATTCTTAGAATAGCTGTGTAATGTCGATTAAAGCAAGTTATACTAGAACAATTTTACTGACTTTTCCTGATCTGATTTCAAAGATATATACAGGGTTTTTTCCGAATTCTTCAAACGCGGAGGGGTGATAGTAGACATCATGGGAATGGCAAATCACTACAGAACATGTGGTTGTCAACCACGTTTAGTCCGAGTAATTCGCAAAAGCAGTTATGAAGGGGGTGATGTTGAGTGGAATGAAAAAAAGGGCAATAAGAGTTAACAAATACATTTATTTGACGTGAAACGCGTTCACAATATCAACAATTCTTCATACCTCGACGTCACAAATGGAACGACAAGTGATTGTCGCAGGAATTCTAAGTTGCAGCAGCGTAAGTCTTAACGCAGCTGACACAGACGGGCGGATTCTCGGACGCGTTCAAACAAATCCAATGTTCCAGCGATGTCAGCTGAAGCGATGACAATCCGTATCTTGAGATTTTCCACTGTAGCCCCCAGCATCCCAAAGACAAGCGATTTCAGGTGGTATCGGAAGAAGAAAACCAAGGGTTTGAGGTCCGGGGAGCGTGGTGGCTAAGCAACAAGTCCACCACGTCAAATCTACTTTCCGGGATATGTACCACGGAGGTGGTTACACACCAGAAACGAAAACTCTGCTGATGTACTATTTTGCATCTTGCATAAATGGTTAATATTATCTCCATTTTCACCGACTAAACACGGTGTGTGACCCCGCGTTCTATGGTGATTTATCGTCTACAACATAGGTTCTCAACGTGGGCGATAACGCCCCCTTGTGGGCATTTGAGGCTTTCATGGGGGCAGTAAAAGACTCAGAGAAAATTAGGGGGCGTTGAGATAACACGGAGGGGCTTGAGCAGATTAACCAAAAAAGCACGCTGATTATGCACTAACAAAAGTAAACATTAATACTGTTCACCTTATGTTCATTGTATGTATTTAAATCATTTCTATATCACATGTACGAAAATTCACATATTTGGGTAGTTCGGGAAGTGGAGGAAAGACTTAAAGATTCGAACCAACATTAGAATGAATGATATATTGCAAGGGTAGGCAGACTTTTCCAGGGTACGGGCTACTTCTAATTTTTTCAAGGTGTTGCGGTCCACCTAATGGCGTAGGTGTAGTGAACTAAAAGAAAGTATACAATACAGTCGAACCTCCATTTTAAGAACCTTTACTTTACGTACCTCTATATTACGAATTTCTCTATTTCGCGAACTTTTTTTTGTTACTAAGAGAACATTTATAGATTTTCTTCGCAAAATAGCCTCAAAATAGCGAAGTGCATTTTCTATTCAACGAAATTTTTCTTAGAATTCGATTTTTTTTCCTCCTTATTTTTTAAAATACCTTATTTACTCGAATCTAAGCCATACTTTTTACTCAAAGTTAATGTTACCGAAAACTGGGGGCGGCTTAAAATCGAAGGGGGAACCAAGTTTTGGAGCAATTACAGCTTCATGGTATTTAGAGCAATTACAGCTTCATGCATGTATTTAAAAGTTGTCATACTCTGATAAAATAACTATAATTTTTCATTTCTTATTAGTTTTCTTTTAAATTTGTTTCAATTTCGTAAAATTGGATATCGATAAACCATTTTAGAGACTATTTTTCAATTTTCCCAAAATCTTGAGAATTTGAGGCGTGGCTTATAGAACCGATGGGGCTTAGATTCGAATGAATGCGGTATTTATAGACCTTCGTATGATGGAACGATTATTAGGCCTTAGTGAAGGCGATCACCCAAAATATCTTGGCGGTCCACTGGTCGATCGCGGTCGACTTAATGCCCACCCCGGATATAGTGCATTTAAATTTCTGTAGTGCTCGTGTTGTCTTTGTCTGTGAGCAGTAGGAAACATGTTTTGTCCACTGCATTTCATTACGTAAATTATCCAAGAAACATAATTAAATATGTTAACCAGGAATTAACGTGATTCCATAAAGTCTGAAACTGTCAATTTATATTTATTTTGAAAGCAATAGTTTATTATGAATAACTTAGTATCATAAAAATCCCTGACTGTCTTTATAACAGATAGCTAAAACTTTTATTCCACTCTTTTAAATGAAGAAGAAATTCAGTAGCGTTTCAATTCCAACAATATTCTACCAATAACTAAAATATATAATATTTCACATTTAAATATATTTGTGGCAATAGATATTTCAGATTCTCAAGTTAAAAAAATGGGGTTTTAGAAAAAAAATGAAATTAAAAAATATATTATTTTAGTAATATGATATTTTTTTAAAAATTAACTCTTGTTTTTACCATGTACTATGTACACTCTTATTTCTCTAGAGTGGGAAAGGGTGGTATCGAAATATTCACCAGAAAAGGGGGAGGTATCGAAATATTTACTAGAAAAAGGGGGTTCCAGTTCAAAAAAGGTTGGGAACCTATGGTCTACATCTGCCTGCTCTTCCGAATTTGTAGGCCGAATTCAGCAACACTCTTCTTTTTAATTTATTGATACAAACTAGGGTTTTTGATTTCCCGGGTATTTCCATTCCCGGGAAATCCCGGGAATGTAATTGCCGTTCCCGGGATTCCCGGGAATACATCAAAATTTTTATAAAATTAAAAACAAGTTATTTTTAAATAAAATCAAAAATAATTATATAAAATAAGGATGCATATAAGTTACAAAATTAATTCTTATTTACATAATGAGCTAAAAAGTACAAAAAATATATAATAAATTGATTATTCATTTTTGAAATAGGATTTCAGAAAGCATAAGCAATTTATACTTTTATCACTCTGGCATGGAAAAAATGTTACAGTTAAAGATTTTGTAAATTAAAAATCTCGAGGGAAAAATTCACATCTGAAGAATAATTACTAAAATTAATGTTCCTTTATTGACTCAAATGTGTTTGAAAATTAACCAGTCAAAGCTGAATCAATTATTTCTCTAATGTTGCTCTACTAAGAGATAAATATTAATATATACTTGAAAACTCATTTGCTGCTGAAGCGCCGATTATATACTCTAAAAATATTAATTATTGTATTTAAGATATTTTATTTGTATAACCGATTTCTTGTTTATGGAATTGCTGTATTATTGTTACATAAATATAAATAAATATTAATATAAGAATCTCACACGAAAGTTAAGTTTAGAAAAATAATAAATAAGAAAAATTGCGCAATTTCTTATAAAAATATTCTCTCGCAAACAGTTTGTGGGTTCATTCCCTTCTTCAAATTGCTGATTCAATCAAATAGCTCATAATAAAAAAAAGTATCCGAAATTTTTTTAAAAAAAATTAAATAAATAATAGTTTTAAGTATTAGTACTTACATAATCCGCATAAATCTAGATCTTGGAGCTTCGATCACATAAGCTGGTTGGCAACGAAATGCGATTGCTTTGAAAACCCAATATTTCTTGTTAACCAAGCTCGATACACCCATGGCTAGCTTGGAAAAATTCTCACCCCCCCCCCCAAAGTTCTTATATTACACTCTTACCCCACAGTTGGGTAACACATTCCACATTCCTTCGTCCGGAAGTTCGGGCTGAACGATCGCAAATTGCCACTGTAGGTTCAGTTAACAATGTCCGAGATTGAAATGTAAGGTCAAGTAAGAAATTTGCACCTCATAGATAATTCAAGCTCCTTGTGATTCTCGGGAAATCCGGGAACGAAGTGTAATTCCCGGGAATAGAAAAAGTACAAAAATCTTATGATTTCCCGGGAAAGAAACCCTAATACAGACCTTATGAGTATGTTATGATCAGATCTGAGCCTATTGTTAGTTGTTGAAAAAATCCATACAGAATTATTCTGTTCAGACTTCTGCAGATGTAGTTTTCGCAAAGGAGCTTTCCTAACATTTTTTTTTTAATCTACGCAGTTTCCAAACCTTGGCCATCTCTAAATCACATCTTATAAGTCCAAAGGCCTCCTAGGAGTGGGCTGTTTCCATTTCTACTGTGAGAACACGGAGCAAAATAGGAACTCGTCATGATCAATTGATGTACATTGCAATTTAAGGTTTAATACAAATTTATATTTTTAAAACTGTTTTTTTAACTGGATTAATTTATTTAATATTATTTATTATTATATTATTTAATATTATTTATTTTTAATATTATTTAATTTAATTTATTTATTTAATATTATTTATTAATTTTCTGGATAATTAACTGGAGCTTATTTTAAGAATTCTAGAACCTTTATGTACCTAATGTCCAGTACTTTACATGATTTATAATGAGAAAATGAATATTTGTTCTAATAATTAACGTTTATATTCCAAATTTATGCAAAAAAAAGGTAATCAAAACTAAGAAAATATTCTGAGAAATTTTTTTAATAAGAGAAAAAAATTTATATTTTGATATTATGAGTTCACAATTTACTTATAGCTCTTGTCCATTAAATGTTACTGTTATAAAAAGGAAAATTATGAAGGTCTTATTTAGTAACGAATTTAAAAGCGTGATTTGTGTAGTTTCATTATTATATATTTATATATTTTTAATTAATATTATATACTAAACAATATAGATATAATTACACATAAATCAAAGTGTATCGTGGATATAATTTATTAATGAATTAAAACCGGCTTTATTATTTGTAAATTAATTACTACCAATTAAAAACTAACTACTAATTTGAAAACATGAATTTCTCTAGCGAAATCAGCTCTTCGGCTTTATATTTGCACAAATCTTATTTTGCAGATTAGTAATACCATCTGTATATATAATTATATTGCAACATTTTTCTCTTTAATACCGTATAGATTCATATGCTTTTCGAAACCCTAGCTATTTCTACCAGTCCATATAATAAGAAAAAAAGCTAACAGATATAATTTTTTTTAAAAAAAAATACAACTCAGCTTCCTACTAAGTCATTAAACAATTCGAAATTCAAAACAAACCCAACAGAATTTAATTAAACAAATTACAGATGATTTCTGAGTCGAACAATGTTATAATCTAGTTTCTATAGTGCTTAAATTAATATTATTTTCCGTTTCATTAACAGAAACTCCTAATTAAGAAAAATATTCCAATGAGAATTCAGAGCTTGTTCGAAGCAAAAGTAAAACAAAGTCACCACCTTTCATCAATTCCCGTTTGACTTAATTAAGTTTGACTCTTTTATTCAGTAAGAAAGCTAATTCCATTGCATAAAGACTACATGTATCGCAGCTACAAAACTTCAACTTGCCTTTGATGTTTAATTATTTCGTTTATAATTCGAAATTCCGTTAATTATCTCGCGAATTTAATTTTCTTACGCTTTCTTGCAGAAGAAAAATATAATTACAAACGTGTGATTTAAAATCAGAAAATTTCTCTTTAGTAAAACAAATTATTTGAAAAGCAATGATAAATTTTAATGTATTTAATTCTGGAAATAACACTTTTTTAAAGAAAAATTAATTTTGGAAGTGGGTAAAGTAAAAATTGAAATAAATTTCAGTTCTTATTTTCCTTTAGATGTTGTTTTTTCTTTATTTGTAATTAACAAAAAAAAATTGTTTTTTAAAAAATATTTCTGACCTTATTGCTTTCTGGTTATTATTATATTAGCAATCAATATAAATGATTATATTTTTAACACCCTTTTATGAGATTCACTTGTATGTAACGGAATCTTTACCCTGTTTAAAAGGTCAGATTAATTCGAAGTTTTGCTCACTTATCCAGGACTGCTTACAATACAATAATTTAATAATTTTTTTCCATTGCTGACCAGGACTAACGATTTCCCTTTTTTAGATCCCATCCCGCAACTGGCGACTAATTTCAGATCCCATTTCTAAATTTGGCGACTAAGAGATTAGGTTACTATAAAACTATTAAAGAGTGTTTTTCAGTTTTTTTTTAAACTTTAATTTATTGCTAGAAAATTTTTAAAGCACTTAAAAATCTTGAAATATATTTTCTGTTGTTTATTTAAAATTTTGTTCTAGATGTCATCAACTATTTCGCTACTTTGCTGTTCTATTAAAATACAGTTTTTAGATTGTTTGTTTAATATACAAGATTAAAAATTTTAAGAGATCTCAGGGGTGTTAACTTTCTCTGAAGGCTGAAAATATAAACAATATTCAAATACATATAACTCTTTGAAATTAAAATTAAATAATTCGAATGTTTTACACATTATTTATAAAGGAATGGGGCTTCAGAAAAATGTAAAAGTTTTAAAATATAATCATAATTTTAAAAATTTTAAGCATATGAAACTAAGAAATATTTCTATAAGAAATATTTGTTAAGTTTTAAGTTGCGCATGCTATTTTCTAAGGTAGTAGTTTTATTACAGCAATAAGTTGATTTATAAAGTTAAATGTATATTTATTACACCGTAGTAATTTTAAATAAATAGAATAATAAATTATGTTTTTTTAAATAAAAAAATATATTTTCAAATTTTTAAAAAAATTTCAATATTTTTCAAATATTTTGAAATACAAAAGAGGTATATTATTCTTAAATTACTAGTGTTTAAAGAGTATGATACACTTTATAATTCTATAAAGTTTTATACATAAAAGGCTACTATTTTAGAAAATAGCGTGTGCAAGGCAAAAATTACTTAATATTTATTACAAAATTATTTCTTTTTTGCATATGCTTATAATTTTTAAAATTATGATTATATTTTAACATTTTGTAATTTTTTTTGAAACCATAATCCTTTGTAAATTATGTGTAAAAGATTCAAATTATTTAATTTAAATTTAAAAGAAGTATACCTGTTGGAAAGTTGTTTATATTTTCACCCCTCGATATAAAATTAACACCCCGAGACCCCTTCAAAAATAACTTTATTACAAAGCGAGCCGATCCATCAAAATTTTTCACAAACAGGCACACAATGCCAGAATATCATTAGTACAACAACACTTTAAACTACAAGATGGCTAAAGCCTTAAAATATTCATAAGAAAATAGCTTTTAAAATTCCATAATTCTTTATGTAGTTTTAGTTTTGCGGTTTTAAGACAAGGTGTTCTAAATTACAAAGAAATGACAACACAAAATATAAATGTATTCTGTGTTTCCATATTTATTTATTCTTAATTTGTTTTCAATATTAGTATATTCTTTTGTGTGTGTGTGTGTGTGTGTGTGTGTGTGTGTGTGTGTGTGTGTGTGTGTGTGTGTGTGTGTGTGTTGTGTGTGTGTGTGTGTGTGTGTGTGTGTGTGTGTGTGTGTGTGTGTGTGTGTTTCTCTAGTTTAATGTGAAGGACTTTCGCATACAAAAGATAAATGTTTTTTTCTCAACTTTTAATGACTCATAAGAAAAAACAAGAGAAAAGGGGAGGGGAACTGAATGTGTTGCCAAAATTTCTGCACAAACATGGTAATTTGTTGACATAATGAAGTTTTGGACTTTTGTCATTCAGTATACAAGCGTTGCGTTGCCTTGTTTGAAGAATGTTGCCACCAGTGATAGGAGACCTGAATTATGTTCTGAAGCTTCCTTAGTCAGGAATCATTCGAATCGAAAAAGGAATGCTGACTTCATTTGTTCTCATTAATGATAATGCTCGACCTCATAATACTGTTGTAAACCAGTAGTTTTAGTAGTTTAAAAAAAAACATGTTGTATCATCCGGTGTTTTGCCGGCACCGAGAGATTTACAACTTTTTACTGCATTGAAGAGCCGTTTAATGGGCCGTATCACCAATGATGAAACTTCACATCAACCCTCATGTCTAACATCACAGGAGGTCACACTTTTCCAAGAGGGCATCGGACCCCTCGTCTCCCAATATAACAAATGCCTGAATCTTTATGGCAATTGTATCTAAAAATAAATTATAGTTTTAAAAACTAAAAATCACGCTTTTGTGTTTAATATAACTGAAAAATAAAAAAACCTTAATATTAGAATAAAATGATTAACGAGAAAATTAAGGTCATTGTGGTAAAAGCGTGGGATGCTTTGTATTACATTTTTACACTAACTCTGCATTTCGGAATAGGACTAGAAAGAAGTTTTAACAATTGATATCGAGCACTCCACGCTTTTACCTCAATGACATTAATTTTATCGTTAGTCATTTTATTCTAATATTAAGATTTTTTTTTTACTTTTCAGTTCTATTAACCATAAAAGAGCGTGTTTTATAGATTTTTTAAACTATTATTTATTTTTCATTTTTTAGTTCGATCTACAATAAAAACGTGTTTTTTTTTAGTTTTTTAAACTATCATTTATTTATTGATGAATTAATGTTTTTAGTTTGTTGCATTTTTGTATTAACCATAAACGTTTTCGCATTAGGATTGTAACTTAATCTTTTAGTCACCAAATCTGGAATTAGTTGCCAAATATAGAAATGGTATCTGGAATTTGTCGCCAAACCTGGAAATGGGAAATCGTTAATTCTGATAACCCTCATCAGGCCAATGGACAAACTTATTAAATTATTGTATTGAGTAATCGGTCCCTGAGAAGTGTGCAAACTTTCTAATTAATCTGACCTTTTAAAGTGGGTAAAAATCGAATTCAAAGATTCCACTACGTACAGATGAAGCTTTTAAAAGCGCGTGTTAATAACCACGTTCATTCATAACCTTTGGAAGTTAATCCATTTTCTTTCTTCAGTATTGTCTTTCTTTTTATAGTTCATTGGAATTTGAAAAGAAAGCCTCCCTCGTGTAGGGAAAAAATGGTTCATTAGCTCTAATATTCCTTTAAAAGTTACGCCTACCTAATTTCTATTCACTTTGCTTTTAAACAGATTCTCTTATTTAGCGAAAATTTAAAATTAAAGAATAGCATAATTAGATTTTTAGAAAGAGAATTGATTGGAATAATAATACTGTAATTAAGTAGATTGATGGTAAAAAAACAGTCACTGAAAAATTTATTCCTCGTATTTCCCAATACATCCGAAATTTGATTCGAATGTAATGTAGAAAAAAGATGTGATTGTTAGGTAGCCAAACTAGAGAGTTAACATTAAATAATAGAAATAATATATTGCAAAAAAAAAACTGTTAATAAATAGAATGTAAGAATACGTAGCGAAATTTTTTGTGAAAATGAAATAAAAATATAGTACGGATTATATATATATAATAATCAAAATTTCTCTACAAGAGAGAGATGAACCACATGATCAATACACAAAAGAATATCAATTGCCAGATAACAATACAACAGAATTTAGAAGGAGATATGAAAGATTGAAACAACAGAGCAAAATACAAAAGAATGGATGCTTCAGTATATATATATATATAAAAAAATATATATATATAAATATATAATATAATAATATACATGAAACGTTAAAAAACTTAACACTAGGAGCTACTCATCACAAAAATGGACAGTACGTTGGACGTGAAAAAGTTTATTTAAACGTAAATGTAAGAGTCCCATAAACAAGTAACCTGTTAATGGATAAAAAAAAAGTAATATATATAAAAAATAAACAAAATTTAAAAGGCAAACAGGTGTAACACAGGATATCCAAGATGTTTCTAAAGAAACACAGCTTCAAGTCAATTAATTATTTTAGATTAAACCCTTCAAAGTTCATTTAATTTCTGGATTACGGTTAAAAAATATTAATTTATATGCATATTTTGAAACATACATATCTTTTTAAACATAATAGCATCTCTCATTCGCACACAAAATTTCCTAAAAATTTATGTAAAAAAGTCTATTTAAATAAATGAGTAATTTAACTGTAAAGTTGTCTTTCTGTATGGCAGAAAGAATTGCTTTTTTTTTTAGTCAATTCATTTTAACTAAAAATATAAAGCCCAGAATCCTTGCTTATCTTGGATTACAAATTTTTTTACATCTTTTGCTTTTCCATAAATGATTATGAAATTATTAATCAAAACTTGATCGTGTATGATAAATTCGAAAACACGGTAAAGCACATAACCCGAAATAGCAATCTAGACAGTAGAATTTTGTTTCTCTTCTTCCCTTCTTCCCTTTACTGTCTTTCTTTGCGTAGCAAATAATACACAGTCGTGTTGAATTAGCTTTATTCTGTGTTAAGGGAATGCAGTCAAGAAATTGTCTTCCAGACAAGAGTAAAGGGATGCTCAGCAGAAGGACGTCCTCTTTTTGTAGAAAATTCCACCCAGCGGTACTTTTCAACGATTCGAATTCAGAAAAAGCACATACGAAATGATTATGGAAAGACTAATTGCACAGTATAAATTTTGTGTCCGTGTTATACTCGAGATGAGACAGAATGGTACGTTTTGCCTGCCTGAGCTCATTTCGGAAAAAGCCGGAAAGGGGTTAAAAGTTTAATTTCTACTAAATATAAAATAGAACTACTTTCAATGATGCATATTTTAGGTTGTTTATGTTTGTTCATATTTAAAGTAGCGTTCATGAAACAAGATTAATTGAAAGGCTATTTAATAATTTTTACTCTTAATCTCCCAAGAATTTCATTTGGGTAAAAACGTTTTAATAAAATGTAAGTGTACGTCTGATTTCATAATATTTTTAAAGAAAGTTGAATTGACAGTTCGAATTTTGAAGATAACGGAAAAAATTTTATATTATTTAAGAAAATTCTTTGTTTTTCCGTTCTGACTAAGTATTTCGTTACAACTTGGGCGTCCGAAATGCTGCGGAAGCAAATTGCAGCTTGAAGAACGTGAAGTTCTCTCGTTGGTGTTAGGGAAGTTAAGAAAATGAAATGTCAGCTGTGGTGTCGTCCTCATCACTAGACTGTGGTTTAAAATTACTAGGTTTGACGTTGGTAAACTCTCACTCCTTCGCAGCCGTATACGACGGACAAAACGCATAAGAGATACTTGTGAACTTGGCAAAATTTCTATTAAAAGTTTGACCTTCTGAAATTTCAGACAAGTACGCTACTGTTACCAGAGGATTTGAATTCGTACTAAAGAATGATTCTTTCGGAAATGTGTCCGAAAGTTGTAAAACGCACATTGTATCAAGTGAGTAAGTAGTACCTCGTTGGAAAATGAGATATTTTTTGGGCAAATATTTAAGGTTGTTAATATACCTATGATCATTGCCCCTACATGCCACTCTCACCTTATGTAGAACATAATTAATAAAATAAAGCTGGAATTTTAAACATCACAAGAAAAGTAAAATTTTAAAAGTGGAAACGCGTTTACAACCCTTCTACCCTGTGTCCAGCTTAAGGTGTGGGAAGAACTGAATGATCATACGACATGATGAATTCCAATTATTTCTTATCACTATAATCAACTCAGACACAAATAACACTCAAAATAAGATACTTCAAATCAGTAATAGAGCAAGAGGGAGACGAGATTCGCGTTGGAGAGAATATATTCAATCATGCAGCTCTACCTTCAACATTACTTTACACAGAACTTACGTATTTAATGACCGCAAGATTGGTTTAACATTCTAACATCCACCTAATTTAAGGTCACAGTACCTGAACTCTTGCAGTCTTCTATTTCATTTAAGTTGACTTTAGCACTTCCCGCTACCTAATCTTATCACTTTCTTAATATCCAAACTTCTGGCTTTCTTACTTTTTTTTACGTATACATTTCAATGCCAATTCACTTCACTTTTAATCTATTCTCAATTCACTAACTCTCAAACACGCGCAGAAAGAATATACATATTAAACTTAATTTGCATATCACGTTTTCTACATTTCGGAAAAGAGTGGTTGAAAATGCTGGCCCAAAAAAATTCCCAAGTGGGTTAGTGGAAAGACGCGTATAGATCCGTCACAAAGTAATAGTTGTTGTAGTGCTTCATTTCTCTTGGAGAACATTAGTAATCGAAGTGCATCTTAATTTTTCAGAATTCACTACTAATTTTAATTAAGTTACTCAAGCGAATTATAATCGAATTTCATACAAGAAATAAAAAAGCTTAAGGTTTTTTTTACATAATTTAAGAAGTTACAATAAAATCGTACTTGCTTAGTTCTGGTGGTTGAAAAACGGGAGGGGGGGTCCAGTTACAGGTCCTTCAATGTTGGGTTCAGTTTTATATCTTCGTGAAAAAAATTTTAAAGAAAAGAAATAAAAGATTTTCGTATTCCGTGACTCTTGCCCTTTTTACACTCAAACCTCAGTACATTAAAAATATTTACTCTTTAATTCCATAATACGCTTTTACCATAGAATGTTACTCAATATTTTACTTACGTCATGTTATTGTTCTTACACACCTTCTATTTCAAATTCGTAGACTTGATGTTGTTTACATACTTTATAACATTTATAAAATGTTGCAGTTTCTTATTATCCGGGTTAAGTATAAGAATTGTCGAATTGAGTTACTAAAGAATTGCTGTTTCTTTTCATAATGTAAAAATTTCTGGTTTTTAACGCAAAATTATTCTGTTTAAAATTAGTTAATTAATTATAAGTCAATTCATTAAACTCATGTAATATATTGGGATATAGACTTTTTTTTTTAAAAAAAAAATTATTAATTAGAGTTAAAGCTACAAAATAGTTTACTGAAATAGACAAGAAATTATACAAAAAATATGCATGAACAAGAAAAAAAAATACAATATTGTAATTGTTTTTAAAAAAAAAACAGTCTGTGCAAAAGAGGAGAGGAGGGAGGGATTACATCAGTCTATTGCAGATACGTGAAGATTACGAAATATTGAAACAAAAAATTAGTTTACAATGAATCTATGTTTTTAAAAATAGAACGTAACTAGGAATGAACTACCTCTTGTGTAGATTTTTTAAGATGTAATAATAAGAGTATGGTAAGATTTTTTATGAAATTTTCAAATAAAAGCTTATAAAAAAATTTTAAAAGTTGAAAATATAAGCTTTTAATAAGTAAAGTTCACAACACTAAAAAAACAAGGGAAAGAATTTAGGGAAATCTCCTACAAATTCGAAATTACTTTCAATTGACTTGTCATAATTATAGTTATGTCTCTCGCACAGTCTTTATTTATATCTTAAATTTGGGAGAAATCATCGCAAGTTCAGCGTGCTTGGTGGATAGGGTCCGACGGCCTCCTGAGTTTCGGGGGCCCTTATGCAGGGCACCGCTTAGCCCATTGGTAGCTACGCCACTAAAGAGGAATAAAATGATGCCCAGTGATCATTTGAACTCCAAATACTTTTTTTACATTATCTATGGAAAAATATATATTTATAATTATAAAATATAAATTTGGTACTGTTAAAAAAAGAGCTTCATTTATAATTTCGTATACCATTATAGTAAAGCTTTGAAGTAAAAATAAGCTTTTTGTATCATTTTATTCAAAACCAAATTGCTTTTCGAATCAAAAATTTTAATTCAAAACATAATTGATATACATATATTCTCTCTGTTAATAAAAACTAATAAATATTTTTAAAGAAGGGATTGCAATAAATAATTTTAATTGAAATGGCTCAATTGTAATTTACTAAAATTCTATGTATATATATATATAATCAAGTTATAACTATTAAATTAAGATATCATGATACAAAAGCTTTAAACGAATTCATATTTCATTAAAAAATATATATTTAACAATAGCTTCAGGAAAGCACCAAAAATTAATTAAAAACAAAGAAATTGCAACCGCAGTCGTAATGTCAATGTAGATTGTTATTGAAATTTTAAAGCTTACGAAAGCTTTGTAAAAATAATTATTTCAATTTCGATCAGAATAGACTGCCAATATGAAAAATATAATCTCTTCAGATAATATAAGAAAATTAAATATTTTACAACATTTTCCAGATTAAAATGCATCTGTTCATGAATTTTAAAATTTTAATTTAACTTTTACATTGTGTGTATTTTGTATACGTATTTTATAAAATATTTATACATAATACAAAACAATGCGAAATCAATTATATTCCGCATAAAATATTGACAATTGTCTCTACTGTTCTAAATATATATCAACAAAATCTATATAACTATCATAAAAATATATTGCAGATTTCAGGAAGTATGTTATCGTATCTAGGTAATATAAATTATTTGCATGTAAGCTTTTTCACATGTAACTAAAAATAATCACTTATTTGAAGAACTTTTTGGATTGTTTTCTTTAAAGTATTTTAATTTGCCTTGATTACTATCAAATTCTGATTTTAATAATAAATTTCAACAAGCAAAAAAATAAATTGAAAAAAAATTATTTTAAAAATATCCTGTTCAAAGTTTTTATTAATACCTTGTAAAGTAATCAAAAAGATATCCACCCCGAAAAGTTTGAAAAATAAAAAAATGAGAACAGTAAAATAATATTATTCAAAAAAATACCTAGTGTAAATTCATTAAAAGGTTGTCAGCCCAAATAATTTCGAAAATAAAATAATATTACTCTATATATACCTTGTTCAAAGTATTGTTGTAAAGTCATTCGAATGTTGTCTGCCAAAAAATTTGAAAAATGGAAAATAAGATATTGTTCAAAACTGCTATAAATACCTTGTTGTAAAGTCGTTCCAATGCAGTCTGCTCAAAAAATTTTAAAAATAAAAAAGGAGAAAAGTAAAATAGTATTATTTTAAAAATACCTTGTTGTAAATTCATCAAAAGATTGTCAGCTCCAAAATATTGAAAAATAAAATAATATTACTTTACATATATCTGTTCAAGGCATTGTTGTAAAGTCTTTTGAGAATGTTGTCTGCCCAAATTTGAAAAAGGAAAAATAAATATTGTTTTAAAAATACCTTGTTCAAACCTGCTATAAATACCTTGTTGTAAAGTCATCCAAATGTAGCCTGTCCAAAAAATTTTAAAAATGGAAAATAAAATAATATTTTTTTTAAAAATTAACTTGTTCAAAGCTGTTGTAATAACATCATTGTATAGTCATCCAAATAATGTTTACCCCCAAAATTTAAGAAATAAGAAGGCAAAAGAAAATAGTATTTTTTAAGGTATCCCACTACTTGCGACAACTTTTTTTTAAAAAAAATTGAGATATGGGGATTTTTTTGTTGTTGTTGTTTTTAGATTTGTTCGGTGCATTTTATGAAAAATATGCTAAAATTAAGAAGAAAAAAAAGAAATTATTATTACTAAAATTAGAAAAATTGGGTATAAATTGACAAAAAATAAAATAAACGCGGCCCAATTTTTACCAAATGTTTAAGAACAAATTTTAATTTTTCATTTCTGATGTGTTGATATGTTATTCATTTTTGAAATGACTTTCAGGATAAAAGATATTTTAATTTTTACAAAAACTAGAGCACTTTATCTTAGTTGTTATGTGAAATTACTTAAAAAAACAGAGATTATACTCACATAAGGGACTGTAAATTTTGTAATAAAACGGTGATTAATAAATCTGAAGGTTAAAACACTTCTACTTTGTACAGAACATGCACAAAAACTTCAGTTAATTATTTTCAAAACTTTTTGAGCAATCACTGGCCCCGTTTGAGCATTTTCAAAAAGACGCATTTCGAGTAAAAAGTATGACATCTAGCTAAAAGTAATGACATCTGCTCTTACTAAAACACTCATAGTTTTTGTCATACTTAAAAATGTATCAGAACTGCTCAATGTATTTGTTAATTAACTTATCAATACTAAAATATGAACCAGTTTAGTAATTACTAGAGTTGAAAATGGAAATAAATGTAATATATACGAAATACTTGTATTTCAGTGCAAAAAATTCATCAACCACCTCTGCCAAAAATTCAGAGTGATTTATTATTAAATTACCTTTTGATTTCGAAACTTAACGTGAAATCTATGAACATTTCTTCTTCGGCAGTTAAAAACCTATCTGTATCAAAATACCCTGTTATTTCGCCACTTTGGTACATCCTTTTATTAAAAATTATTTGCACATATAATCTGTTCTTATTCAAAAATTAAAAAGAGAAAATAGCATAATATTTATAATGTAACTTAAAAATAACTTACCTAAACATAACATATTCAACAAACAAAGTGACATACAATATTTAATATTTATTTTGATAACTTGTATCGTTTATTATTGAGGTCATTTTGTAGTTTTAGCATCAAAGTACATTATTATTGCATTCAGTGTAATATTATATGAGGAGTAGGAAAACTATGATTGAAAATTGGGTCGCAAGTATTGAAAGTGTGAGAAGCACTGAATTAAGCTGATTTATTCTTGTTGATGTGCTTGATTCTATTCGTTGCGACCGAGGAAAATAAGATTCTTTCTTAAGTTTTGTGCACCATTTTGTATATGCACTTTGATAAATAGAAAATAAAATAAATTTTCATCTAAAGAAAAAAGTTTAAAACTAGCTATCTTATTAAAAGAAACCATTTCATAAGGTTAAACAAAATTGAATTTTCTCTCCATCAGAAGAGGGTGTTAATTTCAAGTGAAAAAGAACTAATGAGCAAAAGTTTCATTAAACCAAAACTCAAAGTTTCACGCCACAAGCAATTTTAAAGAATATTTCTCGATAAAACTTAAAAAGTTATTAATTTGGTTGTTGCTCTGCAACAACGCCCCGCAGTACAACTTTTACAGATGAAATGTAATTTCAGAAGGCGGGTGAAACTTATTTTTCATTTCAGTTTGAAGTTTCTGGGAAATGAAAAAACTACATATTTCGATGTTCTTTTCTTCAATTTATCCAGCTTTAACTTTTTACTATCGAAAATTTATGTTGGTAGAATAATTTCAAAAATGTTTCATTCCGTTATTATTTCGGATGAATAAAAGGACTACAGAGCAAGAAATTATTACCAAAGCGTGAAATGTTTGCATTTTTCCGTCTCGTGTTTTTTTTTTTTAAGAGTTTAATCAAAGTCGTTGGTGCCTTTTTCTTTTTTCCTAGTTTTTCTTCAATTCAAGTCAGAAATTCTATCGTGAAAATTATGGCATTTCTTTGCTTCTAGTCACTGATTAAAAGTATAGTGTGTGTTTATTCTTATTTTGATAATATTTTTTTTTAAATTTGAACTTACTGACAGTAATTATATGATACCATTTCTCATGGCCCGTGATTATGGATGCAATATCGGACCAGTATTCGGTATTTTTCATATCTTAATATCGGGATACCGTTTTAACCCCCCCCCGCGATTGTGGAAAATTTAGAAAATGAAAGAAAACACAGATGTTTCTTTGTTTTATTTGCCAGTTTTTTTTTATTAGAGTGTAAATATCACAAAAAAATCATTTCTAACTTATAAATTATAACAGTATATAAAGAATCACAAAAATTAAGGGAATATCTTATTTATTTAAATAAAAAAAAGTGTAAACATCACTATTGAGTCTGTGGTATTGTTACAAATTTTTGAAATGTGATTTTATAAAACATAATGCATCAATTGTAATGCTATTAAGCCTGGAACGTAATTTAGTGCAAAAATTGTCAGCTGTCGAAAGCCCTCTTTCGGCATCTACGCTAGTTGGTGGTACTGCAGTGCTTCTCACACTTTCAAAACTGGCGGTCCAATTTTCAATCATAATTTTTATGACCCTCCCCTTTCCTTATACCATAATAATGTATTGAATGCAATAATAATGCCATTTGACGCTAAAGCTACAATACGATCTTTATTATAAACCATACAAATTAAAAAGATACGTATTAAATTATGTTTATGTACTTTAAAGTAATATATATTTAAAGTAAATTACTTTTAAGAAATAGAATAATTATTATGCTGTTTTTCTTTGTCTAATTCTTAAATTGGAATGGATTGCAAAATGATATTTAATTAAAGATTTATTTCCTCCATCATCTGTTTCTAAAAGTACAAATGTCATTAGAAAAACCAGTCTAGTCCAGCGATACTCCACCTGCGTTCCACCGAGCTTTTTTAATGAACAGGTCATAGCCTTGCTCTGAGAAATTCATTTATTTATTTATGAAAATTTGGTGAGAAATTCTTTGTTAAAAAATCAAATATATCAATTTTGCTTTTTGCTGTCGATGTCGTAGGGGTGCGAATTAATATTTTATTACTGATCAGTGATAATAGACAACAGTGGAGTACCAACCGTTTTACAAGTGGAACTAATTTTTAGCTATCTTTCTTATTATGCAAATGAAAAATATTCGAAGAAAATAGATTGTTTCCAAACGATTGGGAAATTGACTATTTTGTAGTGAAAAACAAGCTTGACTGATTTGTCACGAAAGTGTATTTAAAAAATACAAATAAAAAATAATCGTTCAATGACACTTTTCCTGGAATATCTCTTTCAAGAGATCATAAATTGACTCTTTCTTGAATAATCTTTACAACAGTAAAAAATATTTGTCAGTATTAATGACTCAGCGACAACAAAGGCACCCTATGAAATTTAATATATCAATGGTTATCGTATGAAACCGTTTACTGATGCAGAAATTGTGAAAGAATAGTCTTCAATGTTTTTTATTAAGAAAAAATTCAGTGACGAAAATAAAAAAAAATATAAAAAATAATAATTAAAAAAGTGCAAAATAGGAGTTAAATATTTTGATCAATTTTCACATTTTAAATTGTCTATGTTATCTAGATCAAAAAGCATTTTTGTCTCCCCCCCCACATTAATAATCATGTTGCGGCCCTCGGGAAATAGCTAACATATGTATGCGCCCGGCAATAAAAAAAGTTGAGTATCCCTAGTCTAATACACTATCTGGCCAAAAGTATCCGGATACCCAGTGGTACGGACTTATAGCGTCCTGAGGCACATATTAATATGATGTTGGTCCCCCTTTTGCATGGATGACAGCCTGCACACGTTAGAGTAGACTTTCCACCAATTTTTGATAGGGGACCATAGGAATTGCCTTCCAGGCATCCATCACAGCTGAAGTGAGTGCTTGCAGTGAGGATGGTCGATTTGGCTGGCAACGTAATCTGCTCTCTAATTCGTCCAAAGGTGTTCTATGGGATTTAGATCGGGGCTCTGAGAAGGCCAGTCCAGTTTTTGAACACCCATTTCGTCAGACCACGTCTGTGCAAGCCTCGATGTGAGAATGGAGCAGTTAGTCTGCTAGAAGAGAAATGGGCCTTCCCCGAAATATTGCCATAGAGTTGGGAGTGCAGCATTATCCAGAATGTCCACATACATCTCAGAGTTCATGTTTCCAATCACAGGAACTAACGGACCCAGGCCAAACCACGAGAAACACCCCCCCCCACCACCATTATGCTTCCACCACCAAACTTAACAGTCGGCACAATGCAGTCACTAAAGAAACGTTCACCGGACATCCGCCAAACCCAGACGCGTTCATCAGACTGTAAAGCGAGATTCATCACTCCAAAGAACAGTTTTCCACATGTCCACAGTCCAATGACGGTGAGCTCTACACCACTGCAATCGATGCTTCGCATTCTGTGCAGTGATGTTTGGCTTGTGAGCGGCTGCACGATTATGGAATCCAAGTTTTTTAACTCTCGATTGACAGTCCTACTGCTAACACTAATTCCTGATGAACTTTGGAACTCCTGAGAAATTTCCCCCAACGAGGTCTTGCGATTTTGTTTCACTACCTTTTTCAGAGTTCAGCGGCTGCGTTCACCAAGTATTTCCGGCCTACCGGTTCGTTTTTCTACCGTTTCACTCTCTCTCTGCCTTGACGTTTCCACTTCACAATTACATCACTCACGGTGGATTTAAGCTTCTGTAGAATGTCCGCAATCTCACGAACTGATTTCCCACAAAGCTGGCATCCCACTATACTGCCACGATCAAACTCACTAAGCACCTTTGACTTACTCATTGCCTCACAAACGCATAAATACAATCTGACAAACCACTACCAACACTTTTATAGCTTTCAATTACGTATCAAATTGCGTCACTCACCAAAACCCTTTTTAAGGGGTGTCCGGATACTTTTGGCCAGATAGTGTATGTTGCTCTCTATCATATCTATCACATCTGGCATTCTCGGGAACGTTTGCGTGAGTCTGGGCAATTCATCGGACGTCTGCGCTAAACATGTAAAAATACTGTACCTCCTACAATTCCAGAGAAGTTTAGTCGAGTCGATACTTCTATAGCTACTGAATCTATCTTGAATGTACATTTTATAATTTGCGCGTTAGTTGTAATTCACGGTAGTAGATTAAAGCAAAATCATACACTGCTGGCCACCGTAAATGTAACACCCTGAAGGAAGCATGCAAATAACATGAAATTTACAACATGCATTAGCGCAGATGAGATATGCAACTGATTAGAATTTCAGCGCAGACACACATCACGCATGCCTGTGGCGCCACCTCAAAGCGCTATTTAAGGCTTGTAGATTTCAACGATTTCAAGTTCGGCAATTGTGTTTTTCTTGTGGTTTTTTAAAAAACGATCAGTTATGTCTCGTAGAAAACAGCGATCGGCTTTTGATCAAGTATCCGAGTTCGACAGAGGAAGGATAGTGGCGTACCGAGATTGTGGATTATTTTTTAGGGAAATCGGTAGTCGTGTTGGACGAAACCAAACAACTGTAATGCGGATATGTGACCGTTGGATGCAGGAGGGTACGACGGAGCGACGTGATCGAATGCATCCACCTCAGTGCACCACTTCACGTGAGGACAGGCAAATTGTGCGCATGGCAGTGACGGATCGCTCAGTCACATCACGAACCATAGCACAGCACATTGAGTCTGTAACGCATTATTCAGTGTCTGCGCGTACTAATCGTCGCCGTTTACATCAGAGTGGTCTGTCCGCAAGACATCCATTGCACTGTCTACCCATGATGCAGAACCACAAATGTGTCCGCCCCAATGGTGCGATGAACGAAGGATGTGAGTGGCAGAATGGAATGAAGTTATCTTTACTGACGAGTCACGCATCTGTCTGCAACACCACGATGGTCGGATTCGAGTCTGGAGACATTGTGGAGAGAGGATGCTGAACAGCTGCACCGCCACACTGGTCCTGCATCGGGGAGTATGGTATGGGGCGGTGATCTCGCACTCCTCTAGTACGCATTACCGGTACTTTAAACAGCCAGCGCTACATCTCCGAGGTGTTGGAGCCATTTGTCTTTCCTTAAATTCAAGGCTTGCACAGCCATATTTCAATATGTTAATGCGGACCACACGTGGCACGCATTGTCCAAAGGTTCTTCGTCAATCACCAGATTGAATTGCATCCCTGGCCGACTCGCTCTCCGGATATTACGCCGATAGAAAACATGTGGTCCATGGTTGCTCAACGATTGACCCAGATTACACCCCAGCTGCCACACAAGATCAACTTTGGTAACGTGTGGAAGCTGCTTGATTTGCTGTACCCAAGAACACATCCGAAGGCTCTCTGAATCAATGCCGAAGCGTGTGGCAGCGGTGATCTCTAACAATGGCGGCTACTCTGGCAACTGATTCTGGCAGGAACCGCACTTCACAGAAGTCTATAAATTTAATCATTTGATACTTGGTCAACATGTTATCTACAAAACAAATTTTGCTGTGCTATCTCTTGTCTTTCTTTGTGTTGCATTTACGGTGGCGGCAGTGTAGATACACTTAAAAATCCTAAGCGAACATTTGACGATAATAAAGTATCAACAAGTGCACAGTCGAGCATGGTTCCGAAAATTAAGTCAAGGAAATATTCTGAAGAATACTTAAATTTTGAATTTACCACTACTGAAGTAAATGGAGAACAAAAAGCCCCTGTGTGTTACGTGTGAAATCTTACAAATCTGAAGAACATATGGAAGTTGTTTTTAAAATCATTTAGCCAGGGTGGAAAAGAATTTTTAAAAGTATTTTCTTGCTGAGTACATCTTGATAGCAAGTTTACGAATGTGTTAGGGATCCATTTCAAAATACTTCAGAAGGGCCTTAACTGCCGAAGAAGAAATCTTCATTGATTTTACATCCAGTGGCGAAATTAAAAGTCATTTTTGAAAAAATCGCTTTTTGAATTTTGGGTAGATGTGGATGATGAATTTTATGCAGTGAAAACAAAAGCATTTCGTATACTATGTTACCCATTTTCAAGATCCTATCTTTCTGAAACTGGATTTTTTTGCGGTGGCTGCTTTGAAGACAAAGTATAGGTCTCAGCTAAAAATAGAAAAATAACTCTAAGTATAGGTCTCAGCTAAAAATAGAAAAATAACTCAAAGTAACAATTTCTAATATTTTTATAAACAGAAAGTATTTTGTTTTCTTCATTTTAGTTATTTTTTAAAAAATTTATTATTTTCGATAGACTCGCCCCCCCCTCCTTGTAGGGTTATTACGCCCCCCCAGGGGGCACGCCACAGTTTGAGAAACGCTGTGGTACTGTTAACAAAATGTGTGATATACTTTTTCAAAAATTTACCTCTAAATCCCTCATCTTTTCAAATAAATCGATTTCTCGTCGGATGGTTTTGGATATAGCTAAATTCTGTATTGTATTTTGGTTTGTTGAAGTTTTTTTTAACTACGCTAATTCTAATTTTCATTCAAGATACAATTCCTTTTCACTATCGACGTTAGTGTCATTGTCATCTTCGATAATTGCACCAAATTCTTCTGAATGTAAATAGATATGTGGGTAAAAAGTTTTAAGAAAATTTACTGTAAACTTGATCAAATTTGAATTTGTTATTCTCTTTTCTTCTTTTTCATTTTCATTTTTATATTCATTATAATTATGTAAATACCATAAGACATTTTCTGTTACGGAGACAATTTTAAAAATTTCTAGATATTACCAGAAAAACGGTATTTAAACTTGTGAATACCGCTATTACAAAAGTGTACAAATGGCTCAAAATACCGATAATCAGTATACCGGTATTACAATCCCTACCCCCGATCACCGGTGTCAAATCGAGGCCCTTGAAATCCATCGTGGTAAGGAACTAATTTTACGACAGTTGTTAGCCGCAGCTTTGTACATCATGCTAGTGACGGCTTGTTTTGGCACCATTTCACCCCAATTTTTGAAGGACACCTCGAGGGTTGATCAAGAGGCCTCCTATCTCTCTTCACCTACCTATTGAGAGGACTTCAGGCTTAACGGATATTGAAAGTGCACACATTAGCTGAAAAAGCACAATACATTTACATACATCCATGCCTTCTCTGGGACTCAAACCGAGGCCTTACGGTACAACCAGCGTCACTAACCACTATACCGTCTGGACAGCAGGTAGTAATTATATCATGCATAATCGACTTTTATAAAAACTTTTGTAAATTGTAATTTCAAAAATTTATATTTAATTTTCTTTTATATTGCCCAAGGTTTAAAAACTTAAGAATTCTTCATTGTTTGCCGTAAAATCCGGCGCATAATGCGCATTTTTAACATAAAAGATGCAGTCAAAATTTATGGGTGTGCGTTATACGCCGGGTGTAAAAATTATAGCTTTAAAAATAAAAAACAAGTAATATAAAAAAAAAAGTCGATTCCTACTTAGGTCAACAAAAAAAAACTTTATTTTAGTTACTTTTTATTAAATAATTACAATTAATATAAATATGACAGAATCACAATATTAAGTGGCAAAATAGAAAACGATTTGCCTTGCAATTTTCCATTTTTCTTTCTATTTATATAGGTTTATAACTATTTATTCATTAAATATATTTAATTATTCAAACAAAATAGTATAGTAAAAAGAAATCACATTCTCTGAAATTAGGCCATCTTAGGTGGTAATTGAAAACACGACCCTTTGATTAGAAGTCCAAGCGTTATCCATTGCTCTACAGGGACACAACGAGCTATTTTCCTTTTTATGTTTGGGGTTGGTCTATTAATTTTGTTTGTTACTATTTATTCATTAATTTAAAAAATGATGAACTAATATTTTAAAAAAAACTATATTAACATCAAGTGTCACCCACTACAAGTTTTAAAAAATGTATTCGAACTTGAGTAGATCAATAAAAAGTATTTTATTAACAATTGAAAATTTGAACAAGATGAACAAGATATATATAGAGAGAGAGAGAGTGTGAACTAGTAGTAGGAATTGATAAAGGAATGATCATGAAAAAAGAGATTTCTTGAAAGATCGAAATAATGTTTATTTAAAAGAAATTACATACCTGACGAATGTAGGTTGTAGTTCTAGAAGTATAATATTTCTTAAAAATCTAGTATAATGTATGGAATAAATTATTTAAAAACACAAGAGTGCTGCTCACGTATATTTCACGTTTCTTTGTAAAAAGAAAAGGTGTGTGCGTTATACGACGGGTATACCTTGTGACGGATCTATAAGGTTCCTTCTACTAACCCCTTATGGATTCCTTTAGGGCCATCATTTTTTCCAACCAACTTTCTCCAAGGAAAGGAAGCGTGATTATGCAAATTAAGTTTAATGTATATATTCAGTATTCACGAGTTTGGAAAGTTGGTGAAGTGAGAATTGAAGGTTAGTGAAGTGAGGATAGCTTGGATGTGAAGTGAATAGCTGTGAAGCTTAGTAAATTGGCAGTAAAACGTATACGTAAACAGTGTTTGAAGCGAGAAGTTGGAATCTTAAAGAAGGGCTTAGTTGAACTGTTGAAGCCGTGTTAAAATAAATGCAAGGATGAGAAGATCACAAGAGTTCAGGTACTGTGATCTTATTTCAAGTAGAAGTTAGAGAGTTTAATTATTAGAGAGGTCATTAAAATAATAAGCTCTGTATAAAGCTATCTTAAGGTTAGATCTGCAGGATTGGATATATTCTTCCCTCGCCATCTCGTCTCACCCTCGTCTCTGACTGATCAAAGTTATCTTATTTAGAGTGTTGTTTCTGAGTTGAAATAGTGATAAATAAAATAATTGAAGTTCATCATGTCTTCTGATCATTTAGTTCATCCTACACCTCTAGCCGGGTTACAGGGAAGAAGGGATGTAAATCCCTTATATTCTAAAAGTTAAAAAATGCAACTTTAAAGTATGGATGCGCCTTATACCCCGAATTTTACGGTACTTAAAAATAATATATTAAAAGTAAAGAATTTTTTCCCATTAAATAGAAAGAATTAAAAAATAGTATTCAAGGAAATCCTTTCGAAATTTATATTCCTTTATTTCTGACTTTTAAATAAATTGGAGAAGTTATCAAAAACACTATGTGACCATAAGTATCCGGACACTCAGTAATACGGACTAGAAGAGTCATGAGGCATATATTATTACGATGTTGGTCTCGCTTTTGCATCAAAGACAACTGCACATATTCGGGAGAGACTTTCTACCAGTTTTTGAAAGGTAGCCTTAGGAAAATTGACTTCCATGAATTCATCACAGCTAAAAGTGTATACTGGCGGTGAGGATAGTCGAATTAGCTGACAACGCAATCTGCATTCTGATTCATCTGATACGCTTTCTATGAGATTTAGATCGGAGCATTGAGAAGATCAGTCGTGTTTTTGAACAATCATTTCGTCATACCGTGATTGCACAAGTCTCAATGTGTGAAAGAAGCAGTAGAGCTGTAAGTGCGTTCTATTGGAAGCCGTTCTTCACCGTCCTGCTGATCTAAGGGTGAGAGGGAAACAAAACATCACCAGAAACTTCCATAATAATTAATATTTTATTACTATTCAAGCACATTAATCAACCTCAAGGAAACTATAAGAGAAGACCCTAGGAGTGATATAAAAACAGCAATCTACAACAAGCTCTAACAAACTGATTAATTTAATCTAATCTACTCTATCTTGGATTATTAATTCTCAAACCACTAATTTATTATAGTAGCAAACTCCTTCCTTAACTCACGTTGTGATAATAAAATAAATCTCACCTACGAATCACCGCAACAGTTCCTTTGCTCCTTCTATCTTACATTCACAAAACTTTGACTTTATATAGTCAAAATAATCTACATGTTAAGGTTTCTTCTTGAGGATGGCTGTGAATTAACGCGAAATCTAGCCCAAAATTTCCCCAAGAGGATTATTCAGAAGGTCACGTATAGATCCGTCACAGAGCAGTTATCCTGATGGAGATCAAATGGACCTCTCTCGAAATATTACCATGGAGTTAGGAGAGTAACATTGACTAGACATCTTAGAGTAAATACATCTTAGAGTACCTGTTTCTAACCACGGGAACTAAGGAACCTAAGCCAAACCATGAAAAAAAACCCGCACCATGATGCTGTCACCACTAAGCCTTGCAGTCGACAAATTGCAATCACTTAAGAAGCTCTTTCTGGGTATCCGCCAGACCTAGACACATCTAGCGGATTACCAGACTGTAAAGCAAGATTTATCGCTCCAAAGACCTTTTTTCACGTGTCCACAGTCAAACGACGGAGAGTTTTGCACCATTTCAATCGACGCTTCACATTCTCAGTAATGATTTTCGGCTTGTGAGCAGTTGTACAGCTATGATCCCGGGTTATTTAACTCTACATGACCATTCCTTTTGCTAGTACTAACGCCTGGTGAACTTTGGAACTCCTGAGTGATTTGAACTATATAACAAGGACTCTCTCTTGAATTTTTTTCACTACTCTTTTTAGAGATCTAAGACTACGTTCAATAATTATTTTCAGCCAGCCACTCCATTTTCCTGCATTTTCTCTGCCTCCCAATTTCCACTTCACAGTTACATCACTCACAGTGAATTTCTCTTTCTGTAGAATAAGAAATTTCACTTACTAATTTCCCACAAAGTTGGTATCCTACTGTAATGTCACGAGTAGTAAGCTCCTTTGACCAACTCATTACGTCACAAACGCATATATATAAATGGGGGAGTCTAACCAAAGTCTCCCAAAAAAAGTTAGACTCTTCGGATTACGAGGTGTTAATGGCGAGGTATCTAGGGATTTTTTAGAATTTACGCTTTAAGTTTGAATAAATTGAATCAAAATAATTCAAATGAAGATGCTTCTTGAAAATAAAAGAATTTACTAAGAGTTATAGGGAAAAGTTTACAGGGAGGGGGAAGTATTTACAATTGCAATAGGAATTAAAACCTGCAGAAAAAGATTGATAGATAATACCCTTTAGGAGGACGTTAGAAATCTAAAAATTCTCATTATGTGACTGAAACTTACAATAGGTTAGTGAGTGAGCGTGGTTGCGCAAAAACGCTATACGTCTTCACCATACGGTGGTTAGTGGACCTCATCCATAATATTATTTGTGTCAGCATTTCGTAAGACCGCCAGATGGCTTTGATCTGGAATGCTGTTTTCATTAAAATTATCGTCCTCTGGAAAGGAACCAACTTTTACAAAAAACAGTTCCGTTGGATACCCTACTTAAATATGACCTTAAATTCAATGTGAAGTGTAACAATCCTTCCATAACTTCGTAAGGAAGTCTTTGGAGAATTAGGACCCACGATACACACTCGACAATTCAAACATCTCCAACCATATAGCACGACTTAAACTCATGAATAACTTCCTCTTAGTTTGGCAATTCTATAAAATGTTAGTTAAACGAAAAGTAGGAACATGTTTATATCATAAATGCTTTGTTTCATTTCCTCATTCAGTGATGAAAAATTAAGCACTAAATTGAACTAAAGGAAGCAATTCGAAGCTTGAGTTAATTACGGCAACTGAAAGTACATCATTAATTTCTTGAAAGGCAACGTTGTTTAAAATACATTCAATTTTCTCATTGTACCTTTTTATGAAGAGCTGTTCTTATTTACAAAGCAGACTAATATTTCACACGGAAAATATATTTCCAAGTGTTACTCAATTAAGATGAATATTTAAAAGATATATTACAAATATTTGATTAAGTTTATTGGAATACAATTTTTTTCAATGATATCCTCAAAATTTCAATAAGTTTTTTAGCTCAAATGTCTTTTCATTTTCTAAATCCAATTCATGCAATTCGTAAATATGATGCAGATCCTAAATAATTGAAATCCTCAGAAAAATTAAAGGCTTAGAAATTAAAAATAAACAGGGAATGTTTACTCAATTTTGTTCGATATTCTTTATTTAAGAAACTAAATAAATCCAAATGAATTATTTACTAACTCTTAAATGAATTTTGCGCACAGTTCGGATGTGTAATTAAAAAGGTCTGTGCTAAAATATCTAATTAAATACTATGTTTAAATTTTCCATGGCAGTACAATGTAGACTTAGAAAAATAATCCCGATTGGAAAAAGTAAAAAGATTTTCCAGATAATTTTCTTATTTTGTTCGAATTACTTTTCCCTTGACTTTAAAAGTTAACCATTGATAATTTATCCATTCCATAAGAAAATTAAAGTTACTTGAATTCTTTCATTTTCATTTCAGAGTAGTGAGAACACCCTAGAAGCATCAAAAGTTCAATTAGACGTATTCTTTTAAATTATTGTACGCGTAAACTACTTATAAACTTTAAAAAATGCTATTAAAAATTATTTTTTGTAAGAAAAATAAATAAAGTCTTATATATAGAGAGAGAAAGTTGAGTGTTTCCATTCATAAGATTAAGTTTCCGTATATATTTTTAACACCTAAATTCCATAAAAATCCTGTTAAATTTAGAACAGTAACAAATGGTTTTAAAACTTATATCACTACTGCAGGTAAAATGCTACATAATATTACACAAAACTTCATCAATAAGCAATGTAATAAAGCTATGATTAAAAATAGTAAAGATATTATAGATTTTTTTAAAGATAAAAATACTTATTCAGTTCATAGTTATGACTTTGAAGATCTTTTTAACTCTATTGATATCAATGATGTAATTAGGGTAATTTTAGATAATCACAGAAATTATAACCTTAATATTAATTTACAAAAATTTATAACTCTAATAATTAGTCTTAAAAGAAAACTACATTAATTTTAATGGTTCTCTGTACAAACAAACCAAGGTTTGCCTCATGCTAGCAATAGTTTGGCTAATTTATATTTACACTTTTACGAAATAATTATATTATTAATAATGATTATTACATATTTAGATACATAGATGACCTAATTATTTTTGGTAAAAATAATAATTTTAACCCCAATATTACTTTTTATCCGAATTACTTAAAGCTAATTAAAATTAATAGTAATCCAGTTAAAACTAATTACTTAGATGTATCATTGTGTATTAAGGACTATAAATTACATAGCAATATTTATGATAAAAGAGATGATTTTAATTTTAAAATTCTTAAAGTGCCTTACTGGAACTCTAACCTTTCTATATATATATATAGAAATATTATTTTCAATTATATTTATCGTAATAACGTATTAGTTAGTGATAATTTAATATATATTTAAATTTTAATAACTTTATTAAACATTGTACGGAACACGGATACCCTCCTAAATTTATAAAAAAATTACCTAACAGTTAAATAAAAATATGTTATTAGTTGTACAGTTTATCGATAGATGGCGCCTCAAGCTAAGTAAATTAACAATATCATATTTTATTTAAAATTAATTGTATATGCCTTGGTGGTACTTTTATTTTCTATAAATTTTAAAACAAAATATAGAGTTTTAAAGGTGTATATATATAATATTAATGTTATTTTATCAAAGCTAAATAATTTTCTGCGGTACTGTTATTGGCCACTGCTGGGGAATATGTTTGTAATTCTCACGTAGTAAGTCTTTATCTAATAGTTTTAACTTTGATTTAAAAATATTTTAGTAATTATTATCGTTTTACATTGATATATTATGCTTTTATTATAATAATAGTTAAACTCTTCTCTAAAATTTCTTGCTCTTCCCTATGGCCCAGACTATTAGCAAATTCAGGTGAAGGTTGGCTGGCCGAAAAACACTGTTTAAACCTGCAATCCTGGTGTTCCTAAGGCCAAGAGTTTGCCCTAGTATTTCTGTGGCTAAAACTACTCTATCATGACTATAGTTATCTTAGGTATATAACTATTTTTTGTATATTTTTGTAATATATATATATATTGTATATATATATATATATATATATTTAAAAATACTTTTATCTATGTAAATACTTAAAGTAAGAATGAAGAATTTTATTTATATGAGATTTGCTAAACATATTTGTAAAAATTTCTTTTGGGAAGTTTAACATGAAAGAGCTTTTAACTCTTTTCTGATGTACTATGGATAGAGCCATAACTAACACTTCTATCGTTCAATAGTTTTTTATTATAAACGGTATACAGAGGATGATTCGCTACCTGACGGACATAATCGCAGGGTGTGTAGGGGGTACAGAGAGTACTAGGAATCATAGAAATTTAGGGTTCCAAATGGAGTAGCTGCAAGCTGGGGTGCAATGAAACCGAGAAAACGAACATTAACAGCAATAAATTAATGGGACATAAAACCTTTTGTTGAAAAGTTGTACCACAGAAGGAGTTAAAAATTACGACCGAAAGTCATCTGGCATGCCGAACAGCGGCGTTGCATAGAATTCTTTACGTTCTCGAAGATTCCTGGAACGTCACGTATTCTACTGGCAATTACAGAGATAAGGGTGATGACATCTCTTCAACTGAACGCACGGTCGTTTCATTCATCAAAATCTTCATGTTACCAGAACCAGATTTACGTCACTTTCTATTAACACTTGCAAAGTTCGTGTGATGTGGAGCATGCCTGTTTGAGTTACGTCCCTGGAACAACAACCGAGAACGTGCCCATTAAAATCCACAGCTCCATAGATATTCAGCACGTCGACTAGTTCCTCGTTTCAATACGAGTTCTTCCCATTACTTTGGGAAACGTTTCGCAAATGACGACTTCCTGCAGGATCTATTTTCCCGAAACTTTCCATTCAGCGTTACCTACCGAGAGATTACCCGGTGGAATCTTGCAGAACGTAAGGAATTCCATGAAGCGCCGGTGTTAAGCCTGCCAGATGACTTTGAAACTAGTTTATATCCCTTTTACCCTGTGACCCATCTAAAGGTGTGGAATGAACTGAAGGATCATTCGACATGATAAATTCCAATTATTTTATTTAGCACTTTAATCGAATCAAACACAAATAACACTTTCAATAGGATAATTCAGTCAACCAATAGAGACAAGAGACGAGATTCGCGTTTGGGGAGAATATGTTGAATAAAGCGGCTCTTCTCCTTAATATTACTTTACACAGAGGTTACGTATTTAATGTCCACCTAACTACTTTAACACTCTAAACACCAACTTTATATAAGGTGACAGTACCTGAACTTATGCAGTCTTCTACTCAATCCAACTAGACTCTAACACTTCTTTGTTATAATCTTTTACAAGGACCAATTCTGGTAATCTTCATCTTGTAGCTATCTTGTTATCTTTTGTTAGCTAAACTTCTGACTTTCTAACTTTCCATTTACTATTCTCCTCGCTTCCAATTCACTAACAATTCACGTTTCTCTTCATTTCTAATCCACCCACAATTCACTAACTCTTCAACTAGCGACGTAGGAATATATATAATAAACTTAATTTGCATATCACGTTTCTTCTTTAGGTGAAAATCGGTGATTTTTGCTGGCCCAAAAGAATACCCAAAAAGACTGTTAGTAGCAGGTCGCGTATAGATCCGTCACAACTTTTTGTCGTGATTTCGAACACCTGTTGTAGTACAACCTTTCAATAAATTGTTTTCTGTCCCTTTAATGTGTTGCTGTTTCTGTTCTTTTGCTCTGCTTCTTTGCAGCAGAGCTCGCAACTTTGGCATTTTTGACCATGAATTTCTACTTGATTCCGAGTTGTCTTTGTACTCCGTACACACCCTGTAAGTTTTTCAGTCTGTTAGTCCCAGACTGGTATCCTGTACATACGAGAGTATATCATAAAACTTGAATCATTGCTAATAATTAAGATTAAACTTAAATACTTAAGACTTCTCTCTCTCTCTCTTTCTGTATTCTTAAGACTTCTGTATATTCTCAAAACAATTATACATACCCCCAAGCGTTTCTTGATCTTTCGAAGACATTATTGTAAAACTCAGAAGATTGTGTCGAAAACCATAATTGACGCCTCTTGAAAGATGCCATTTGCCAAATGTCCAACCTAGCAATGGTTTTTTGAATTCTGGGCGCAAGAAAGAGCTTTTTGGTGTGAGATCAGGAAAAATAGCGGGAATGTCTTAAAGCTACAAAACCACATCGCTTTGATTCCTCAACCACACTTCGAGATGAATGAGAACATGCAATATCAACAAGAAAATGGACACCTTTGGTGATCATACTGCACCGTTTCTTGTGATCTGTGCATCACATAATTTCAATTTATTATGCTATAAGGCAGTAGTGATGATCTGATCTTTCTCCAGGTAGTCTGTTGAGATGACTCCATGACTCCAGTCCCCCTAAAATTAGACCGCATGACCTTCTCATCAAATTTCGACACCTTAGCCTTTGTAGGTAGATGAGCTTAGTGCTTCCACTCCTTGTTTCCCACCTTAATCTTTGGATCATAAATCGTAGATCTATATATTTACGATGCAACCATAGTTACCATAGGAATACCTCTAAAAAGTCCTCTTCTTCTCAATCTAAAAGATTCCACGTCTCACTTGAAAAATCCCGGCGTGTTCGACATGGAAAAGGAGTCAGAAATCTCGTGGTATCCAACGTGCTGACACCTTGGGCAGTTTTTTGTTCATAATTTTTAACGCGCTTCTAGCAAATTATTCCATATGCCTATGAAAGAATAATAAGTATAAGTAAACTTTGTAAATGCAGAAATCTTTTAAAAGATTGCAGAATATGAGTGTGGCTTGTTTGCAATTTTCAATTACAAAATATAGTCCAAGATAATTTAAATTTCCCAGTTATTTTCTTAAATATTAAACAGGTAAAATAGGAAGCTAAATGAATAAGGGATAAAATAATTTTGGTCTATTTAAAATGCTGTTTGTAAGAAATGCAACATCACGAGGAAATCATCAGGATTAATTGAAATTTAATGCGCAAATGACTTGTATTAGTACAAATAAATGATAAAAATTTCAAAGCAAAAAAACAATATTAAGCTTTTGAAATCAGTATTTGGTGTAGCCACCACGCACTTCAATAACTGAGGCTGTACGACGTGGCATGGAGTCAAACAGATTTTGAATGTGTGCTAGTGGAAGAGAATTCCATAATGCTTGTATGCTCAGCAAAAGTTCGTCTTTTGAAGCTGCAGGACGTGGATCACAAGCGAGAAGCCGATCAACCAAATCCTACACGTGCTCAATAGGTGACATATCCGGCGAATAAGCAGACCAAGGAAGAAGTTGCATGTGTTGGGCTGAACAGAAGTCTCGAACACTCTTTGCAATATGTAGAGGTATCCTGCTAAAAGATAGCTAGCTCTATGGATGCCTTAAAGGAAGGGAACGACTTCGGGCTGTAGCACTTCATGGACGTAACTGTTGCTATTGAGATTACCCTCAATACGAAATCACTCCCCAAACCATATCTCTGCCGCCCATCCGGTATAGTGGTCAGTGAAGCTGACTGCGGTGCCGTAGGGACTGGGTTCGAATCCGGAGAAGGCATGGATGTTTGTGTTGTAATCCTTTCTTCTGTCTGTGTTGTATGCCCCGTGTTATACATTGCATGGTGCACGGGTTTATAAATGTAAAAAAAAACCATATCTCCGGGTGTTAAGCCACTATGTTGTTCGATAACGCACTCTGAAAGGCAGCGTTCAGTGGCATAGCGTCTAACACGAATGAGGCCATCATGATCCCACAAATTGAAGCGTGATTCTTCTGAAAAGACAACTTGCTAATCAGCTTGCTAAAGGTGCTAATCAGCTTGCTAAAGGTGCCACTCAGCTTGCTAAAGGTGCCACTCAGCTTGCTAAAGGTGCCACTCAGCTTGCTAAAGGTGCCACTCAGCTTGCCAGGGCTCTGTGTTCATGAACCCATTGCAGACGCAGACGCCGATCGTTTGCTGTGAGGGGTATCCTGCATAAAGGCATCCTTGCACGCAATCCACGGTGCAGCAGACATCGATGCATTGACAAAGCCGACATTAGTACACCTGCGGCAGTAGACCAACGTGCTGCCAACTGCCTGGAGGAAGCTGTACGGTCATTCACTGCCGTGGAGAGCAAGCGTCGATCGTCGCGCGCTGATGTCACCTTCCGTCGTCCACTGCCAGTTTTTGAAATTGTTCGGTGCTCGTCGGTCCATTGCTTCCAAACTCGCTTCACTGTGGAACGGTTCCACTGCCCACGAGGTCCTATTGCGTGATAATCCTCTTCTCAAAGGCCGATAATTCTCTCCCGTTCAAACTCCGTAAGTTGTTGGAATTTCTTCTTATTTCGTGGTGGAGACATACTTAGGTCTCGCTAAATATTCGCCACTAACAAATAATCCTTAACTATTTTCAACGTCACGCTACAGCTCTCTATTTATACGCTGTCAGCACCAGTTCAGAGAGCGATGAGCACGCCATGCATGCGCGATGACTCTAAAACTTTGCTATTTTACGTAACATCCTGTAATTGATATTTGCTGAAAAGTTCATTTAATTCTGATGTTCTGATGTTCCTTCATGTTTTTGCATTTTTTACAAACAGCAGTGCATTTTTTATATGAAATATCCTTCCATTTTACTAACAAGCTATATCCTACTAAAAGGAGTTGATAAGTGTATATAGTTGATATTATTTAACTATTTTCATAGAAACTGGGCCATTTACAAATTTCATCTTCAATGTGTAAATTATCTTCGATATAGAGAAACTAAATTTTATTTTTAGGCTCTGATTTATTTTATGGATATGGTAGTTTATATATATACACTGTTGTAGTGTAATTTTATTTTCTTTGATCATAAATTAAAATATCTGTCTCTAAAAGAAATATATTCATTGAAAACACGTTGAATTTTTTTTTCAATAGTCCAAATTCAGTCATAACTTTTACAAGTATATTTGTGTCCGCATAAATAAGAGGAAAGAGTGAAAAAGATATGTACAATATTGCCCCAAAAATTCCTCTTCAGTTCTAGATAAATATCTTATAAAGGTATCAGACATTAATCAATATTAAAAATTTTTTACTATTATTAATCACTGTTAAAATTTAATTACTATTATTAATCACCATTTAAAGTGTGCCTGCGTGTGTGCCCCCCCCCAATTTTCCCCCTTTTAGTAATAATAATTTATTTTTTTCTTCTTAATTTTAGCATATTTTTTTCAAAATATATTAAACAAATCTAATAATCACTAAAAAATCTTCAGGTGTGAGGTATAAGGATGAGGTCTTGAAGACCTATGTCTAACTTTTAAAGGGTGTATGTGGCCTGAGTTTATTTTAATGGACGATAACACGAGTCCACATAGAGCTCTTCTGGTCGACGAATTTCTAGAGAGGGAAGTTATTCTCCGTATGGATTGGCCAGCCAGGTTTCCAAACTCAACCCTATAGAGTAGGGGTAGCGAACCAGAGGCATGCATGTCATTGATGGCAAGCGACACAATAACTTGGGCACGCCAGTGATCAAAATGGTTTGCATTTTATTTCAAATCACAAATCCTCTTGTCAAAAAAGTGAACCACAGCAAAAATAAATAATTACATAGAAACTGTTTGGCAGATGACTCCAATTCAGCATGCATTCCATTGAAAGTAACATCTTACAATCCTGATAAAAGTTATTTGTCATCCAATCTGCAACAACAGAAGTCACACTAATGTTTACTTTATATATAATTTGAATTATACTTATAATTAAAACATTAAAAACTATACAATGCAAAAGGTATTTTTTCGTAATAAATAAGGAGTTGTGTTGTTGCATTTGGTTTTATTATTTTCCCAATAACCACAAGTAAAAATTATTTGGCAACGTCTACACCTCATTAAACACTTCTTTAGAAAAAATGGCAAGTTGATCCATAAAGGTTCGCCACCCCTGCAGTATAGCATGTCTTGGACGCTCTGGGAAGAGCAATTGCAACTCGCAACCCCCTCCAAGAACCATCCAGGAAATGGAAACAGCGTTGCTGAACTAGTGGAACCAATTGCCACAAGAACTGATAAACTATCTTATTTCAAGTATGACATCACGCTGCGAGGCCTGTATAGCTGTAAGAGGGGGCCATACCCCTATTAACCCATTTCTTTTGTTTATTCTGCAACCGCTGTTTCATACCTTCCAACTCAAAATAGAGTTACGCACGATCATGCGTGTGTATTGTAAATGTTGAATAATTATTTGTTTTGCATTCTATCAATGTATGTACATATCAAATTTTATTAAATTCGGTCCAGTAATTCTAGAGATAATCGATCAAGTTTGCAAATTCTCTTAATTTCTTACACTAGTGTACTTACCACTTTTTAATTCTGTAGGTTTAATATAGTGGAAAAAAGGGACGGTATTATTTATCCGTAACACCCTTTAAACCCACGCAACGCTGCTTGGAGGTCTATTTTCGTAAAATCCGTTTTAAGCGGATCTCTACTCCTTGAAAGGAACACACCAACCAAATTTCAAGTCCGTAGGTTTAATAGTTTCTGAGATATCGTGAAGAGTGAGTGAGTGAGTCGCTTTTCTCTATTATACACAGAGACTCTTATTATTTTGATGATTTTTTGGAGATATGACTATTTCAAACAAAAATTAATCATCCATTATTTTATTTTTTGAAAATGAAATAAAGGAATTAATTAAAAAGTTACTTTTAAATGACGCAAAAATTCAAAAGAACTATACATACAAATTAAGTAATCTTGGATTTTTTTTCTATTCTAAAGTTAAATGTGTATTATTGTAAATAAGAAATTTAATAAATATATTATGTACCTCAATATTTTCTGTAAAAATAGCTCAGGTTTTCATATTATTTTTAAATACTGTCAATTTTGATACGTAATTTTTTAAAGAGAAGTATTTCAAAAATCATTGTCAAAGTGATATTTTTTTTAAATACATTATGCCTTTTTTTATTTTAGTACTCATGGAATTTGTTTCTGGAACGCTTAAGTCATTAAAAGGGTTTTGTTAAAAAATATTATAAAAACTCTTCACTTGCACTTTCTTAAATCTACAAGAAATCAGAAATTGCAAAACTCTTCGTGATAGAAAGAAAACTTATTTTAGGAAAATAAATAATTTGCAAAGGATTTTACAAAACAAAATATGTTTCATATACAAGTGCTTTTTCATCAACCCTATCGGGAGAGCTCGTATTATAATTGGTTACTTTCTGAAGATTTATGCCCAGGTCTCTGAAATAAATGAAAATCAAAAATTCTTCTTTTTTAAATTGCACAAAACGCAAATTTTCGATTTAAGAAAAATTAAGCCACTAAATTGAAGAGAAATTTCGGAAACATTTATTATTTTTTATTATAATGGGAATCGAAATGAAAAATACGTTTTACCACTTTCTAAAAATTGCATTTCATCCGTGGATGTTAACCTATGTGACGCCGTTGCCCGTAGCAACGACAAAACATGTAACTCCCAAGCCTTTTCCAAAGGCATTTCTTTTAGAATTGTCTTAAGCAGGATTTTCGGGTTGTTCATTTAAATAAACTCCGTATTTATTGATTTTTTTAATTTGACATTAATACCATACCAACAAAAAGAAAATTTTCAATTTAAAATGAAAGCAGTCTCATCATTTTTGTTCCGTTATTATTGAAAGAAATATTTTATTTCCATTGTATCAAAGTGCATACTTTTGAAACGAATCATATGAGAAAATTAGAATATCTTGGCAATAAGTAAGATTTAAAATAGGATACATAAAAAAGTTCATTGAATATTATGAGAGATGACATTCAACATAGTATTTGAACTTAAAAATGACTACGGTAACGAAATAATTGTAAAAATTAGCATTAATAAAAGTGCATTACTACTACTGAATGTTTTTTTATGTTTTAAAGAAGTATATTTCTTTTAGTATACCGTATACTCCTGTGTACAATGCGCACTTTTAACACAAAAATTAAGGTCGAAATTTAGAGATGCGTATTACGAGCTGTTTATAAAAATAATTGCTCTAAAGATATAGAAAAGATGAGATATAGAAAAGAAAAGAATTAGAGATTTTTTCATATATATGTAAGTACCGTATATTTATAAAAAATGACAGGAACTTTATCGGATAGTGAAAGGTATAGTCGTTAAAAAATATTGATGCGCGTGTATTGTGCTATTCAATTAATTCTATGATCCATAAATGTTTTTTCCTGAATTTATTGGTAACAATAAACTTAACAATATTTAATAAATTAAATTAACAAATTAAAATATTAGACGGAAAATATTCGAGATAAAAATCCTAGTAAACCACGGCACACCTAGTTACGCCGAAGCCAAGATCAAGATTAAGACTGAAACCGCTACATATGGTGTTCATCGAGATAGACCACGTGGTATCTTCACGAGTGACAGCTATGCTCAAAATTCAAATTTATTTATTTTTCAAGTTCAAATTTATATATTTGAATGTAATAATTCCCTATAATTTCTCTAAAAAAATTTTTAATTTGTGTATTGGTCCTGGCCTTAAGGATTTGCACGTAAACAATTAACAAGCTTACCCGCATAACGGGATAACTGTAACCGTATACCTTGAAAATTAACAGCTTGCATTTTTAAAATTAAAATCACATCAGAATCTGTTGAAAATATCTTTCCACCAATCTCAATCTCCGTTCATGGAAGACACGCAGATTCCAAGAATTCCTGTTGCCTCTTCAAATAAATAGTCCCAAGATCTGGAAAAGCTCTTTTTTTCTTTGTCTTCAATATGCGTAACTAGCTGCAGCTCGTTTTCTGTCTCTGTTTCGTTGTTGTGTCGTCCATACCCTATTTTGTGTCTAAATGTAAAATAAAAAGTATTACCTGCAAAAAGATGATTCCTCATCAATCCAACATCTTACACATCTACTTCCATTTTCGGCCAAATTATAATTAATTCATTAATTACAAAAAATAATACTATTCACCATGATAATATATATATATATATATAATAAAATAAAATAATAAGAGACAAAATTGCACTATAATTGTTTTAGTACTAATTATTTTATACTTTTATATATTTATACTTTGAATTTGTATTTGAGTCTACAATAACGTTTATTCTAAATAGATTCAGCGTGGGATATGCATTTTTAAATGCAATTTTGGGTAAGTTACCTTTTTCTTGTAATGAACTTAGAAATACTATCCATTATTTTCAATAGACTTTCGCTCAGTATTATAAACAGAAAAAGAGAGAAAGTTGGCTATCGAAAAAAACTTATTAAACCCACTTTTATAAAAACTATTTTATATATAAGAGCTATCCTAAGTCATGTGTGAATGTTTATAATACATTCTTTAACTTCCAATAACTATTTTTGAATGTTTCATTTATGTTTATATTAATCATATCTGTATCTTTGTAGAAAATAATTAACTATATATATATAAAACTTTTACTATATTAAATCTTTCTTTATTCTGCTATATCTCAGTTGTTATATTCCTCATTCACTCGTGCAAATAACGTGCATACCTTCTAGTTGAATATACTTGTCACATCCATTAAAACATTATTTATAAAAAGAGACAATATTTGTAATAATATCTGTAAAAATTCAATACGTGAGTGAGCTTATATATATATATATATACTTTTTAATTTTTTACTTAAACTGTGCCTTCTCTGGAGTAAAAAGCTATCTAAAGAATTTAATTATGGCCTTCTAAAGAATATGATTTTAAAAACTTCTGCACTGGAGCAGTAAACATATTTTGTAAGCATTGAAATGCAATTCAGAGGTAGTTGTTCGGAGTCAATCCTAATTAACTACAAAAAGGGGCTTATAATAATCTATTAATGTTCATTTTTAAAGAAAAAAACATTTATCGGTCATTCTGAAAATTTTCATCATAGTTAGCACAAAATGTGTATGCATAGATTCCATATTCAGAATAGCATTGATAATCGATGCTTAAATATAAATATTACTTACATTTTTAGTTATTTTCAGTGTGATTTTAACAACAATTAATGCTTTTTTCCATAAAAATTTAGGTATCTGTTTTATAGAATAAAGCGTGATAACTTTTGTAGCTATGCGGTATTTCCTTTTCTTTTCGTTCTGTGTTGCTATCCTTTCATTTATCGATTGCAACATGGTCAAATAGTTTTATTGTCTGATATGATGGCCATTGGAAATTTAGATATTTAAAAAGTAAATTTAGCGCATACAGAACATCATTCAATCTAATTACTATATAAATGAAACAATATTTGAAAGTTATGTCTTGTTGCGTTCGTTTTTTATGTACTCTAAGTAATCTCATCAAACTCTTGGCACAATTTTCATAGCATAATTATTACTCCAAAGATTAATTGTTATAATTCCAGGCTTCTCAGAACTTTCCGATAGTAACAATTTTTACGATATGACTTTCTTATTATGTATTACTGTAATTAATTCACTTATGGAAATTAGCAACACAAACGAATTAATGAAATTATGAATTATAATAATTAAATATCGCGTACGAGACAACGTACATAACTGCATTATAGGTAATCTTAATGCAATGGAATTAGCTTTCTTACTCAGCGAATGAGTCGAACTTAATTAAGTCGCAGGGGAATCGAATGAAAAGATGGCGTCTTTGTTCTACTTCTGCTTTGAAGAAGCTTTGAATCTTCCAGGAATATTTTTCTTAATTAGCATTTGAAGTTAATAAAATCGAAAGGAATGCTGATCTAAGAACAATGGAAGCTAGTTCTAAACATCGCATGACTCAGAATCGTCTGCGATTTGTTTTAATTAAACTCAGATGGGCTTGTTCGAAATTCCAACCTGTTTTAATGACGAAGAAGCGAGTTGAGTTGTTATCTACAAAAAAAACTCTTTTGGCTGCGATGAGTATTAAATTAACTAATTGATGAGATAGTGATTGAGAAAAGCAGATGATTCAATGCCTCACTCGAGTTTTTTAAAAAAAATAATCCTTTGAAAAATTTTAGATAAAAAAAATTGTAAGTTTTTTATAGAAATGAGAGTTGTAAATAAAGAAATTAGCTATAGATGACGTTTTAAAAATTGGTACTTACTGTCTTCGAAGATATAATTATCTAAAATATACGATTATTTAAAAGGCATCTAAGTACAGAATAAATAAAGACTGTAAGTACTGACAGTAATCTAAAATAAAGTTTCATACGTTTGTTTATTTAGAAGTATTGGGTATTTTTTACTTTTAGCATTCTCTACACTTAACATTCCCTAGAAATCAATTAATGAATAATTTTGGAATCGAAATATATAAAGTGGTGTACCTTTCCGTTTTATAACAAACGACATTAATTTGGCTAATATTTGACATTTAATTACAAATTTCTTCCCGTGAGCTTTCATAAAACAAATTGGCAATGTATAAAGAAGCAAGCATTAAAAATCGCCCAACCCTCTGGTTATAACTGAAAAATATTTGAAGTGAAAATATATATACGTGTGTGTGTGTGTGTGTGTGTGTGTGTGTGTGTGTGTGTGTGTGTGTGTGTGTGTGTGTGTGTGTGTGTGTGTGGTGTGTGTGTGTGTGTGTGTGTGTGTGTGTGTGTGTGTGTGTGTGTGTGTGTGTGTGTGTGTGTGTGTGTGTGTGTGTGTGTGTGTGTGTGTGTGTGTGTGTGTGTGACGTTTTTATCTAACAGAATTCTCTAAATAATAAATATTTAATTCATATTGTAAGAATTTATTTCATTATATTTCTTATTTCGGGAAAATAAAACAAATATAATCGAGAAAAGTACAAAAAATTTCAAAATACACCTGACAGGCTAGTTAGAATATTTTTTTATCTTTGTTTACATCCATATTGTTATAATAATATTCACTTATGCCAGGGATCGACAAACTGTCGAACAAGAAAAACTATGTCGTAAGGGAAACAAGGCCACCATAATACTTACCAATAGCTAAACTGACACCAATAATTTATCCACAATAACTAAAATTGATTTTAGTTGCTTTGCTTATGCAATTCATTTTAACACGCTTTTTATGCCTTAAGCATGTTATGAAATACAGACTATGTTTTTCTCACTTCTGTTGGGGGAGTATCTCTTAAGAGTATCTCTTATCATTCATGAATTCTCCCGAAACCTAGTGTGTAATTAAGTAAACTTTGAGGTGTTCTTTCAAAGCGAAATTTTTATCAATGAATTTGAATTTCACTGCCTTAAAACTAGTTCTAATATTTTAACTGATTCACAATAAACTTTGATAATGGAAAGCAAGTTATAACAGAGGTAACTGCCTTTAGCCAGTTAAATGTTTAAATGCATATGCAAATACATGTTAATTTTTTTTCAGTAAATAATTATATAAAAAAAGAGAAACAATTATTCTTAGTAGACATAATTATCTTTTATAATAAATAAAGGCAGAAACTTGCGGAGCCGCAATCATTTATGGAAAGAGTCGAGGATTGCCAACCCTGATTTATGCAGATTGCAAAGATGTGGATTAAAATGCATAAAAAAAAGAATTTTTTAAAATTTGATTTTGCTAAAGAATCAAAACCAGACACAGACCTTGAATTTGCTCTAAAATTAAATAACATGCTCTTGTCTACGAATCCCATAACTTCGGGGTCTTCAACCTTTCACGCTCAGGGCTACATAACTAAATTCACAATGATCTGTGGGTCACACCAATAACTTTACAATGATCCGAGGGAAGGAAGTAAGTAAGGAAGATTTGTTTTACAAGACTGCAGCCTGTTCTAAGGGAAGAGATGGTATTACAGATGTGTACATATATATCAGTTTCAATAAAGTTAAAAGAAAATCGAATTAAAATACTTTGCCTGTTTGGGGTAAAAGTCTACTTTTTCTTCTGAAAACCGAGATTTTACGCTTGATCAAATTTTTAAAAAATTATTTAAGATACATTTAAATTTTTGAAAAATTCGTCCATTTAAGAAAATTTTATCTCAAATGGATATCAAGCATATTAGTAAAATTTTTTAAATTTCAAGAACAGCAGACAAAATGTCGTCTTTCCCGACAAAAAGCATACAAGGCTATTTTTTTAATAATTGGCTCAGATTCAAATAAAGGACCACTAAAATGTCTTCAGTGAGCCATTCACGGCCCGCGAGCTACGGGTTGAAGATCCCTATCATAACTGATCATGATGATGATATTTGTGATGACAGACATAATGCATATGTTTTTTTTGGCGATGTAATGTAACTTCTAAATACTATCCATTTATATTTTCAGTTAATTTTTTACTGCCTGGAGTTTCTTTCCCGTGTGATAGATATAGGCCTAAATTTTCAAGATGGCTCTGCTTTTCTATTAAGACGAAACTTTCTGCTGTATGGGAAAGGTGGTACCATAAACGCATTGCTTAACCCTAATTTTGCTGTCCTAGTTCAGAGACAGCTTTAGAAATCATAACATGTCTGCCTTTTAGTCAAACGACTCTTTTGGTTACTTCGATTGTTATGTTTCTTGAATCCCATTTATTTTATTTTTAGCCTTGAAGTTTGTACAACTTTCTCACTTATTATTTTACTTTTTTATTACACCATATACATACACACACACACACATATATATATATATATATATAGTATAATAAAATAAATACAAATTGTAAACAAAGCTAAATGGATTTTGAAAAAACCTACAAAATCCCGCCAAAATGTAAGTAGACATTAAAAAAAGTCAATGGACCAAAACAAAAACTATTATGTTTTCTAGAGCTGTCAGTAAATTAGGACAGCGAAATAGGGTTAAACTTGCCTTACAGGATCCAACCTTCCCCATTTAGCAGAAAATTTCAACATGATAACGCAATAGAAAGGGAATAAAAACTTAGAAAGAAAAATGAAGCCAAGTCAAATAATAGCACATGTATGCCGAAAGGACTATTTATAACCAATGAACTCAATTTAATGATTATTGTAATTATATACCCTGTTTAATACTTTGAAACAAACTGTAAACCAACAATAAGAATTAAATACACCACAATTTTCTTAAAGTGCTTGAATAATAAATTAAAATTAAAGGTAAAAAAAAATGCATGTCAATGGCATTATTTTCATCCTCTAATTAATGTTATTATCTAAAAGGTGCGGCTATATATCTAATTCTCAATTTAATTATGGCGCCATCTACATAATTCTATAGTAATCAATAGTAAAATTCTAACTGCAAGTAAATACACTGCTGACCACCGTAAATGCAACACCAAGAAAGACAAGAGATAGCACAACAAAATTTATTTTGTAGATAACATGTTGACCAAGTATCAAATGATTAAATTTATAGACTTCTGTGAAGTGTGGTTCCTGCCAGAATCAGTAGCCAGAGTAGCCGCCATTGTTCAAGATCACCGCTGCCACACGCCTCGGCATTGATTCAAAGAGACTTTGGATGTGTTCTTGGAGTACAGCAGACCAAGCAGCTTACACACGCTGCCAAATTTGATCTGGTATGGCAGCTGGGGGTGTAATCTGGGTCAATCGTTGAGCACCCATGGACCACATGTTTTCTATCGGCGAAAAATCTGGAGAGCGAGCCGGCCAGGGAACCAATTTAATCTGGTGATTGACGAAGAACCTTTAGACAATGCGTGCCACGTGTGGTAATGTAAGGAAGGATAACTGGCTCCAACACCTCGGAGATAAAGCGCTGGCTGTTTAAAGTACCGGCAATGCGTACTAGAGAAGTGCGAGAGTGATATCCAATACCACCCCATAGCATAATACCCGGTGCAGGACCAGTGTGGCGGTGCATAACGCAGCTGTTCAGCATCCTCTCTCCACGGTATCTCCAGACTCGAATCCGACCTTCGTGGTGTTGCAGGCAGATGCGTGACTCGTCAGTAAAGACAACTTCATTCCCTTCTGCCGCCCACATCCTTCTTTCATCGCACCATTGGCGGCGGAGACGTTTGTGGTTCTGCATCAAGGGTAGACCAAGCAATGGACGCCTTGTGGACAGACCACCGATACCCTTAAAGATAATCCACAATATCGGTAGGTCACTATCCTTTCTCTGTCGAACTCGAATAATTGATCAAAAGCTGATCGCTGTTTTTAACGAGACATAATTGATCGTTTTTTGAAAAAATAGGAGGGTACAACGGACCGACGTGGTCGATCGCATCCACCTCGTGCACCACTTCACGTGAGGACGGTCAAATTGTGCGCATGGTAGTGACAGATCGCTCAGTCACATCACGAACCATAGCACAGCACATTGAGTCTGTAACGCATCATTCAGTGTCTGCGCGTACCATTCGACGCCATTTACAGCAGAGTAGTCTGTCCATAAGACGTCCATTGCTTGGTCTACACTAGACGCAGAACCGCAGACGTCGCAGCCAATGATGCGATGAAAGAAGGATGTGGGTGGTAGAAGGGAAAAAAATTGTCTTTACTGACGAGTCACGCATCTGTCTGCAACACCACGATGGTCGGATTCGAGTCTGGAGACAGTGTGGAGAGAGGATGCTGAACAGTTGCGTTATGCACCACCACACTGGTCCTGCACCGGGAAGTATGATATGGAGCGGTATTGGATATCACTCTCGCACTTCTGTAGTACGCATTGCCGGTACTTTAAACAGCCAGCGCTACATCTCCGAGGTGTTGGAGCCAGTTGTCCTTCCTTACATTCAGGGCTTGACCATAGCCATATTTCAAGAGGATAATGCGCGACCACACGGGGCACGCATTGTCCAAAGCTTCTTCGTCAATCACCAGATTGTATTGCTTCCCTGGCCGGCGCGCTCTCCAGATCTTTCGCCGATAGAAAACATGTGGTCCATGGTTGCTCAACGATAGACCCAGATTACACCCCCAGCTGCCACACAGATCAACTTTACAACGTGTGTAAGCTGCTTATCTGCTGTACCCCAAGAACACTTCCAAAGTCTCTTTGAATCAATGCTGAGGCGTGTGGCAGTGGTGATCTCCAACAATGGCGGCTACTCTGGCTACTGATTCTGGCAGGAACCACACTTCACAGAACTCTATAAATTTAATCATTTGATACTTGGTCAACATGTTATCTGCAAATTAAATTTTGTTGTGATATCTCTTGTCTTTCTTGGTGTAGCCTTTACGGTGGACAGCAGTCTAATTTTTATATTTCTAAGAATAAAAGTATGTAAATTGGTACTAAAGTAAGGTACCTTATTAATGTTAAAATGAGTCTTTTTTTTCCTATCATATATCTTAGTCTTTAAATAATTATTATCTATATTTAATTGTATATCTAAAAAGTTTGCTTTATCTAATTCATATATATATCAAGAATTCTGTAATTTATATTTATTAATTTTACCTAAAAACATTTCTGCATTTGCTCAAACTCTTTTCTCTCTCTCTCTCTTTTTTTCTTTCATTTTCGTGTATCATTTTGTGTTCTTGAAATTAGTTGGTTTTTTTTATTAAGAAGAATTCACAGTTAAAAATTACACACAAGTAATATCATGGGTTTTTTTTAAAAAAATTTGAAAAATTTTAAAAATTTAAATTTATTTTTTTTATTTAAAGATTTTTTAAAGTAAACTTTTTCTTAAAGAATTTTTAAATTAGTGTAGGAAAAAAACTTAGGCTGAGTTTCGTATCTTCCCATTAATACTAGAAGAAAACACTCTACTCTCTGAAAACAGAAGCAACGTTAGTAAAAATGTCATTTATATTCCTTAAGAGTTAAAGCTTCTCGAAGGTTAATAAATAAAACAATTTTGAAAAAGAAATAACAGATTTTTTTTTCTCCAGTTGAGAGTAAACTCTTTCAAGCATAATTTATACGAGTATTTTTTTTTTTAAAAAATGATACATTTATTGTAATTTGATGTTTCAGAAATGCTTCATTTGCACTTGAAGTAAAAATTTTAATAATTCAATTTATAGATTTTTTTCTTTTGAAGGAGAGAGAAACAGAATCAGTTATAAGAAGTGATAAATTTCGGGTTAAGAAACATAAAATCCATGAATAAAATGAAGTTTTAGCTAAATTTTGTTCGTTTAGTGAAATCCTTCTTCTCGGGTGAATTTCACTTTTAAGACCATTTTTTCCCTTTCAAGCATTCCTTTTTAATGTTTTGTAGTCTAAATTAACGTTGCTATGGTATCCGGACATCTTTTTTTCGTTTTGGATATCGTTGATTTACCTTTATATCTTAGCACTTGAGAAAATAATGTTTGTAAATCCGAATAAATATTTTCTTTATAAATATTAGTTCTCTAGAAATACGTTGAATAACTATTGCAATATTTAATTTCCAATTTTAAAAATGTTCATTTTTGAAAAATTTAGATTTTTTATCATTTTAGAGTATTTTTATCTACTATAGTTAAAAAAATATTTTTAAAAAATGAAATAATTTGATTTTTACAAAACAATCTTTTAAGGACTTAGAAAACATTTTCTGAATGAATTTGCTTCCAAATAAATTTATCTCAAAAACATTATGAATTCTTGTAATGTAAAAAGAATGTTGATTTGTAAAATTTCAAAATAAAAATAATAATACACTGATTTAAGTAAGTTAAGTTTAATTTTTAGTAAGAATTTTTAAATTTATAAATTATAAAATCTGAAGTAATAGTTGAGTCGATACATTGAATCCCAATTCTCCATAAAAAAATAATCAAAAATTTTGTTAAGGTATGCTGGTGGAAATTGGCAGAAGTAAATTACAGTTTTAAAAAAACTTAAAAACACCCTCTTGTAGTTAATCGAACTAAGTTGTAACTTAATCTTTTAATCGCCAAATCTGGAAATGGGATCTGAAATGAGTCGCCAGATGCGGGATGGGATCCTAAAATTAGAAATCGTTTATCCTACTTATCCTGATCAGGACAATGGAACAAAATTATTAAATTATTTTATTGTCATCGGTCTTCGACAAGGGAGGAAAATTTCGAATTAATCTGACCTTTTATAAAGTGGGTAACAATTGAGTTAAAAGATTCTGTTACGTGTAAGTGAAGCTTACAAAAAAGTGTTAAAAAAACTGATGCGTCTGAAAAAGTTTAAAAATTTATTCTTATTTCCATAGTTTTGAAAAAAATTACAATAGCCTTTTTGCAAAAAGTACAGGAAATTCTGCAATTTCTCTTTCTAAGGGTTGTCAATAGCACTGAAGGAGGGGTGATTGGAAACACTTCTACACAACGTGTTACTCGTCTTCTCTCGTAGTCTTTGGCGTATAGCAGACCGTTCAACATAGTAGTTCCATTGTGGATCTGCTTCAGGAGTAAAGGAAGGCTGAGATTCGCTTTTTATTTGCGTAAGGTGTGAAACCTGGTTAAATTATACAAGCACAGTATAGTGACACCTGTTCATCGTAAGGTGAGATCTAAGAATGGGTAGAGCGCTTCAAACAGGAAGAAGATTTAGCGACGAAAGATCGGGCAGTCCATCAACTCGAACCATTGAGGACAATGTGCAAGTCATTCAGGGTACAGTGATGGAAGGGTGGCTAGTATCCAGCTCAGGTTCAACACCTTCAGCAAACAAAAAGCGAATCAGTGCACTTCTTTCCTCCTTGATGCGGATCGACAATGGAGCTGCGATGTTGAACGGTCTGCTACACTCCAACGACTACGAGGAAAGACGACTGACTCGTTGTATAGAAGTGTTGCTGACTATATCCCTCATTCAGCACTGTTGCCAAACTTTAAAGAAAGAATTTGCAAAAGTCCCTATACTTTTTGACTTTCCCTCGTATTTCCCTCCCAATGAATAAAGGGAATAATTATATTTTCTAAGTAGCCTTTGCTTTTTAAAATGATTCATTTGCCAATTTTAAGGTATCCGACTACCCTAAAATTGTGAATTTTTGACAATTTTTATTTTATTTTATCTTATTAGCTTTATAAAAAACCAAGTTTATTATTTTCTGTTTACTAGAACAGAAACTACAAATGTTTAAGTAAAAGCAGATGTCATTACTTTAAGCAAGATGTCGTACTTTAAAACGCGTTTTACTCGAAATGTGTTTTTTTTTAAAGTACTCAAACGATACATTGATTGCTAAAAAGTTTTGAAAATAATGAACTGTGTGAAATGATTTGTATATTTTCTGTATAAGTAGAAATGTTTTAATCTTCATATTTATCAATCACTGTTTTATTACAAAATTTACAGTCCTTATATTAATATAATCACTGTTATTTTAAGCAACTTCATATAAGAACTAAGATAAAGTGCTCTAGTGTTAGTAAAAATTAAAATATCTCTTATCCAGAAGGTGATTTCTAAGATGAGTAACGTATCAACACATCAAAATTGAAAAATTAAAAATTTGTTCATACATTTTGGTGCAGCATGGGCCGAGTTTATGTTATTTTTTGTAAATTTTTACCCATTTAAAAATAATAATTGCTTTTCTCTACTTAATTTTAGCATATTTTTCTTAAAATGTACTAACAAATCTAAAAACCCAAAAAATCCTCATACCTCCATTTTTTTTTTAAAAAAGAAGTTCGCAAGTAGTCAGATACCTTAATATTTAAAATCATCACTTTGATATAATTTCTTCATAATACTTCATTATAGAAACATATGCCAAAAATTAATTTACAACAGACATTTTTCATAAGATTCACTTGAAATTTACTGATAATCCCGATTTTTATTATTTTCTGAACTTGTTTTGATATGCAAAGTAAAATATTTTCAGAAGACTCAATTAAACAATAATACTTCTATTACTTTACATTTTAGAAGTTTTGTACGGAGTTCTTTTTTACGTTAAAAAATTCGTTAATTATTGCGGTCAATAATTTATCTCATTTACGGAATTGAAAATGCCCTATGAAATATCTTTAAATTCGAGAAATGTAGTTTTAATTTATATTTTCAAATACCAAGTTTCATTTATAAGAGTGCCAAGGAAGTACTTTGTATAAATTATATATGTATTCTATTTTTGAAATCGTTCCCATGTATGCGATAGAACTTTGAAGTAAATTTTATGGTATGGTGTTTGACAAAAAATTTTAATTTGAATTGTGAAATAACTTTTGAAACAAAGAGACCTAATACATTATTTATCCTTTCGTATCATAAACTAAGTAACAAACATGTATGTTCGAGTATACATGACTGAGGGAACTCTTAAGATAATTTAACAATATTTAGTTTTTCTTAATATCTAATTTTCGAAAAAATCTTTAGTGTTACTTTATTTGACCATAAAATTTAATACTAAAAACAATTTTCCCCAAATTAGAAACAGCATATCCATCCCTTTTTTGATGATTATATTGAAACCCCCGTGTATATTGTTTTTCCTGTGGCAGTACTCTCTTTGTGGGAAAAATAACCTTTATAATTGAAGTTTGCTTCTCAGTATGGACTTGAAAAATAAGATTGTGGCAACCCTAGAAAATATAACCAGGGTTACCATATTGGCAACTAAGTGAATACATCATATCGCTATGGAACCAACAAGAAGTCTCTAGATCAACGCTTCTAGAAATTTCCATGAGGCTATATAAAGGTCGGAGTTCAGAACTCAGAGAATAGAATCTGTTTGTGCTTTGACTACGACAACACAAAGATACTTTAGCTGTCTGAGTTCCAGCTAAATAGTAGAATTATTCTTGAGAGCTGTAAAGCTTGTTTATAGCGAGTGTACATTCTTCTGTTATAATACTTCTTTGTGTATGTACGTCAATATATCTTCGTATAGTCTTTTGTTTGTCCTTGTTCTTCAATAAATCTGCTATAATTCAACTAATTAGAGTCATAGGCTGCTTTCCCTCTCCCACACACACACAGGCAAGTTAGTAAAAATATTTCATTTTAAATATGAAGCTATTGCATTAAAAATGATGGAAGCATAAAAAAAGATACAAACTCTCCCCAACGATACAAAACCATTAAAAATACTGGATACGTCAGATGATAGAATTTTGTTATGGAAATACTGCACAGATTCAAGCAATAAATAAAAGGGTACTTTTAAAAAATGTATTTTATTATTATTATTATTTTGCTTTAGAAGTCGTAGCGTAAAGCGCTTCCACGCCACAAGTCCAAGGTTCAAACTGAAGTCACACAAGGTCAACTCAGCCTTTCATCCCTTCATTGCGTCGATAAATGAGAACCAGGTAGCTTGTGCTTGGGAACTAAACACTGGGGATTTCGTGTCACACTAACCACCTGACCGAAACATCCACTCACGATCTCAGTGCTCAAGGTCACGAAAACTGAGATGGGTGCCGTAGACATTAGCTCTCGTAGGATGTTGTGCCATTGAATTTAGTTTTGTTTATTTTGCTTTAGAAATAAACAAAACTAACGAACAAAATGCAACGAATTTCGAAATATCCATTTTAGGTATCCAAAGGCAAAAAGGATTGAATGTATATGAGTTAAACATTTTCCTCTTAATTAACTTCGAGATATGAAAAAGATCAGTGACATTTGTCAAAAACGAAAGTTAAAAAGAATTATTAAAAAAGTAGTTTATTTAGGGTAAAAGATATGGGTTATTATATTAAAATATATAATATATTTTAATTTAATTCTTGTAAATATACTATAACTCCATTAAAATTTTTGTTATGACATTTCTATTCAGAGAATATTTTCTGTTATGGTTTCTGGGGGATTGTTTACATAATATTTCTTTAACCACTTGTAGGCACTTATTCTTAAATTTTTTTTAAAAAAATTATTTAGGATAAAAATTTTGATTAAATTAAGGCGATTCTTTTTTTAAAAAAATCCTTATAGCTTTGAGCACGATAAATTTATTTGAAATTAAAATTTATATCTTTATTTACCCAGCTGAACAAGATAGAATCCTTTATATTATTTTTTTCTTTGATTCTCATTTACTTTTGATTCTGAAAACAAAAATGTCAATTTATTTGCGCGTTTTAGGGAATATACTCTTTTTCTTCTTTTTTCTAGTATTATTTTACTTTTATCAAAATAAAACGTAAAATTAAACCAAGAATTATCATAAATATTTACTCCAAGATAATTTTTAATTATCCTAAAAGGAAATATAACTCCATCTCAATTTAAATAATTGTTATTGCAGTCAGTATTAATAATTTATCAAGCCGTTATTCCCTGCTTATTTTTTTTTAATTATAAATGTGAATAAGGCGCTTTGGAGATTACATCCCAAATGCCTTCTGATTTTCTAATTTTACATTTTGAAAATAAATCATGCTTCTTTAATTCTGCAATCCATAATTAGTATTCATTTGCTTGTCTAAATTTTTTTTTGATACGAGAATTCTTTTTCTTTATCGATACAAATTTTCAAATTAGTAACTCTTTAATATTTTTGAGATCAAGCCTAATGTAAATTCTAATCAATTATTTTTCCCTCTTGATCCCATAAGATTAAATTTTTGAAATAATATCTTAAAGGTGGGCAAATACTTTTTTTAATTCAATAACTGTAGCCATGGACGTCTTAAGACTTGTTGAGGCACTGGGATGTTACCTAAATGTAGACCATTCCCATGACCCTTTAAATTAGATAGATTATAGCATGCTTTGTCAAACACTAGTACAAACAGTAACCCGAAACAAACAAATGTACCTGATTTACACAGTGGCTTAACGTACACCCCCAACCCCTAAATTGAGGGGGGGGGGCAGGATTCTAGGGAGCCCAAAGTCTGACTGAAACCAATACGTACCCTTTATAAAATATGATTTGGGGCCAAAAACCTGACTTTGAAGGGGGTGCTCTCCATTCAGCCACTGGACTTACAATAGCTCAAATTGGATCGATCACTCTTTGACTTGAGGACTTTTAGTGTATGGTGATAGACCTAAGACTATACATGGACGACGGTCATCACATAATAATATAGTCTTGCCACTGTTGCCAACTGACATAATCAGTCCGAAATTCTTAGTTTTTTTAGAGAATACTACCAGAACTAACATTTGATCGTTAAAATTGTTCGAATTAAGGCTCAGTCGAAAAGGAAACGAGGCCCCCGCTGAGGTAGAAGCCCTGGGCGTGGGCCAAGTTGGCCCATGCTTTAAGACGTCTCAGGCCATAACAATGCTTTTTCCAAAAAGTATTAATTTCATAAATTTGAGTCTGTGAATATTTATTGCATTTTTCTTTAGAACTATCGAATGACTTATTAAATGTCTCGAAAAGTGCTAAGTCTTTCTTATAAAGGTAAAAATATACTTTTTATTACAATTATTTTACTTTTTTCTCTTTCGGACGTATTTTTACGTTTAAATAATTGATCGAGCAGAATGTCAGAATAAAAAAAGTATTTATAGAGAAGGATGCATTTTTAGATCATAAAATAAGGAAGTATGTTAGAACAAAAGATTAAAATTGTTTTCTAAGGGGAAGCAGGGTAAAATATCTTCTAGTGTAACTTCCTGATTTTAGATTTCATAAAGATGACGAAGGCTGAGTTCATGCATTATCATTTCACAGAAAAGTTTAATACAGGTATCACATAAAGAAAAAAATATATGATAGCTAAACCAAGAATATATTGAAAGAATTTTACAACAGAAAGTGTTGTTTTCAAATTTTTAATTAAGTAATTAAGTCTAAATTTCTAATTATTATTTTAGATTTAAAACTTTAAAAGTATTCGACTTTTTGAATTTTCCAGCACTCTGTAGTGTGGTTAGGAAAGGAGGTTGTTGCCCATAGTGGAAGGTCACAGATTTCTGCGTATACTTGAATTTTTTCTCCGCGTTAGAGTGTTCGAGTCGGTGCTTATTGGTTAAGAATGAATTTAATGCAACAACCAATGAGAAAGTTTCCTCTCATCCCAAATGTTAGGAGTGCATTTCTCACTCGAAATTTTTTGTTAAAAGTCCAGTCGCGATAAGCTGCTTCCCCATTGGTCAGGTATCCAACTCTTCTGTAGCTCCCATTGGTCAAAAGAAAATCAAGAAATTTGACACCTCTGACAGAAGCTGCGTTTTAGTTCTAAGTGTTCTTTCTCTCAAGATTACTAAATGAATTTATCAAAGATTGTGCTACATTTTTTTCAACTAATAAAAAATTAATAATAAAAATTTATTCAAAAGGTTGATGTTACTTAAAGCGAAAAAATTCATAAAATTTAGCAGATATTTGGAGACGATGCTTTGGGGGATAATGAAGGAGGTTTTCAATCGTTTTAAATATTTTAAATGTATCAGCTGAGAGAGTGACCAGTTGTGAGGGATGAGATATGTCATCCCTTAGGGGGGAGAGGGTCGGAAGGAAGATTAGCCATTGTCAACATTACTTCAATTTATTCTCAAATATGAACAACAAGACAAATTCTATTAAACAAAATTAAGAGATGCACCCAAAATACCAAACATGGAAAACAATAGTGAGGCAGAGGAGATACGAGAAGACTTTAAATAATCTGATCACTTACGTTTATATAAGTAATATCTTCTAATTCTTAGCGTCTTAATCTAATTTGATTTCTAATAGACAAATCACCAACTTTAATATTACAATAAACCGCTACGAAATATCCACACCTCACTTCACGTTTAATCAATCACTGCTAGCCGTAGCAATCTAACCTCTCTTTTTTCTAACTCGAAAGTTTAATCTTTATATACAAGTCTTGATTTACATACTCACATCTTCTTCGAAGGAAGGCTTTCAATAAAATTTTAAAGTCCCATCTTTTCACCAAGAGATTGTTAATGAGAAAAATACGAATAGACCCGTGACATAGTGCTTTGTAAAGCCACGAAACGTTCATAATGCAACTGCTGTTGAGAAATTGTAAATTCCGGTAAACAGAGATCATAGCTTAACCGTATTGCTGAATAGGTTGGGATTTGTTAAGAATATTCATATGCTCCAGTTCTTTGATCGCACCTAATCCAGACTTTCTTGACGAAACTCGGATTTCCAGTCGTTCACCGACTTCTCTTTTCTCCAAACGTGATTCTGTACAAGTTTTGGTTGCTTCCAAAATTGAAGACGCCATTCAAAGGAACCTGCTTTGAAAATAAGGAATAGATAATGCAGAATACGAAGGTGAATATGAACACCATCCTTAAAAAGTCATTTAGAAGTATTTTCGGCAGTGAAAGGATAGTATGCGTAGATTCGCAAAAGGCATGTTTTGAAGCAGATGAGGTTCCCAGTCCGGTCCCGTGAGTAATATGTTTTTTCCCGGTCACAAAGGTCGGTTATTTTCCCTCATCCTTCACAGAGAAATGTCACCAATATTATTCAACTTAGCAAAAACGCACAGAGAGAGATGATTTCCCTGTTATTTGCTATTCTGATGGCATTAAAATTGATGGCAGAGTTGCTTTTGCGTTTGTTGTGTTCAAGAGTGATGAAGAATCCGAACACTTTCAATTTAGAATGTGTGATGAATGCACAGTTTTTGTAGCTGAACTTTTATCTTTAAACTTCGGCATTAAATGGATCACTGGACAAAATAACGTCATCTCAGACGACCTCCTCTGTACAGACTCTCTTTCCTCCTTGGATTCTCTTAAGTGTATTTCTTCAAATAACAACAAAATCGTCGAGATCCAAAAGCAACTTAACTCTCTCTCTTCTCTGTGTGTGTGTGTGTGTGTGTGTGTGTGTGTGGTGTGTGTGTGTGTGTGTGTGTGTGTGTGTGTGGTGTGTGTGTGTGTGTGTTGTGGTGTGGTGTGTGTGTGTGTGTTGTGTGTGTGTGTGTGTGTGTGTGTGTGTGGTGTGTGTGTGTGTGTGTGTGTGTTGTGTGTGTGTGTGTGTGTGTGGTGTGTGTGTGTGTGTGTGTTGTGTGTGTGTGTGTGTGTGTGTGTGTGTGTGTGTGTGTGTGTGTGTGTGTGTGTGTGTGTGTGTGTGTGTGTGTGTGTGTGTGTGTGTGTTGTGAATCTTGTTCAAATTTTCAATCGTTAATAAAATACTTTCTCTTTATCCTTTCAAAGTAGGAATTGACTTAATTTTTTTTTAAAAATTACTTATTTTTAACTAATACGAGGGCTGTTTTTTAAGTAAGGTCCGTTTGTTTTTTAAAAAATAACGACAATATTTTGTTCCAAAAATCTTTTATTTTAGTGTTTTACATACTTTTGCCTATTTTTCTACATAGTTTCTGAATTAATTAATGCATTTGTCATACCTTAGAACTAAGTTTTGAAAACCATCTTCATAAAAGTTTGCTGCCTGGTCGGACAGCCAAGAATTCAAGGCCGCTTTCACTTCTTCGTTGTCACTGAAGCGCTTCCCGACAAGACTGTGTCTGAGGAACCGGAAAAGGTGGAAATGTCTGGGAGTATCTGGGAGCATGGTCTAAGACCTCCCGTCCAAAAGATTCGATTAAGTCCCGAGTCATTCGAAAAGTGTGAGGCTCTCATCTTTAAACTTTCTAACCCATTTTCGAACTTTGCTGTCACTCATTGTTTCAGTGCCATGAACTTATGTTAAGCAATGAATGTCTGCAGCCGAGATGTTTCTAGAAGTCAAAAAACGGATAATAGAACTATCTCCCACTTGGCGTGCGATTCAATCTCCTTAAACATTTTAAAGACACACAGCGAAGCTTACACGACTGCTACAGAGCTGGAAATGGCGCGAGTGTGTTCGCAAAGGATGCTGGTCAGTGGCGCAGAGACTCGTTGCGTCGTACGCGCGAACTAGGGAACTATACGCGCCAACGGACCTTACTTAAAAAATAGCCTTCGTATTTGAATGTATAGTCATACTTTCGGACACCTGGAATGTCAGGTTTCCGGGAGTATATTTTATCATACTATACTCCCTTTTATATCTGAGTTTGTCCCTTTTTTCTGGTATAGGTTTTTGTATTTTTCTCCTATATCGTAATACGAAACGAGATATCCTATGACATGTTTAAATGAAAGTTTTATTATGGATTGCCCTCAGAATTGTAGGAATTTCAATGTTGCGAATATCCATGAAAATTTAGTCGCACCATCTGAAAATATTCTCCGCATTTATAGATCAGCTTCATACATTTTACGAAGATAACCTTAAGCAGTTTTCTCGTAAAGGAGAATAGGACAGAAAGTTCAAAAAAAGAGCTTAGGTCCTCAGGATTGGAGAATGCTCTGTCTGGAGC